>JBBPTX010000175.1:0-50206 GCA_038094595.1 Pulveroboletus aff. annulatus
GGGATGGACTTATGTAGATACGTATCTAGATTGGTACACAACATGTATCTACAGTAGAATAGTATATAAAGCGAGACTGGACGGAGCTCAGTCTCCAGTCTAGTTCTCTTGTCCACTGCCTACAAAGTAGTATTAAGATATCCTCTCTCGACGTCTATCTGATAGTGATTGCCTGCAAGAAATTGTAGTCGCAACAGTTATGTTCTTCGGCATGACTAACTCCCCAGCGACCTTCCAACGATTCATGAACGACTCCTTCCACGATATGATCGCGGAAGGATGGTTGGTAATCTATATGGATGATCTTCTCATCTTCTCCCCAGATGACGCCATCCACACTGAACGCACACGTCGTATCCTTCAATGGATGACAGAGCTAGACCTCCATCTCAAACTGGAGAAATGCCAGTTCGCCGTCCCCGAAGTCGAATATCTCGGAATGATAGTCAAGGAGGGACAACTCGCTATGGACCCCGTCAAACTCGATGGGATTGCCAAATGGCCCACGCCCCAGAAAGTCAAAGACGTCCGTTCTTTCCTTGGTTTTGCTAATTTCTATAGACGTTTTATCCCCGGCTATTCAAATATCGCTCACCTGCTCATCGACCTCACCAAGAAAACTATGCCTTGGACCTGGGCCACTGCTCAGCAGACTGCTTTCAAGCAACTCAAGGAGTTGTTCCTCCATAAGCCCGTTTTGTTCATGCCCGATATCTCTTGCCCTTTTGCCATGGCCACCGACGCTTCGAAATATGCGTCAGGAGGTATTCTCCTACAAACGGATGCAAACGGGGATTGGCACCCCTGTTCTTACTTATCACAATCAGTCTCTTCTTCAGAATGTAACTACAACATTCACGACCAGGAGCTCTTGGCCGTTATACGCAGTTTCAAAGCCTGGAGGCAATACCTCCATGGCTCTCCCTTCCCTGTCAAGGTCTTTTCCAATCACAAGAACCTCACGTACTTCCGCCACCCCCAAGACCTCAACCGACATCAAGCCCGCTGGCTTCTTGACCTCGCTGATTACAACTACTCAATTACCCACGTCCCCGGTGCTCAACTCGCCGGCCCAGACGCCCTCTCCCATCGCCCGGATGTTACGTGTGGCCCGGGTAGGGTCGCACGTAGACCTGCAACGACCTAGTCGTCGGTAGTCGAGGGATCAACCGTCAGTTGGAGACGGTGGGGATGGTACGCGGTGGTACCTGAGGGGTTCGAGGGGACGTCTGAGAGAGTGTCTCAAACGTGCAGTGTTCACTCAAGAGTCGAACAGGGGACTCATAGAGGTGGGAGACGAGGGGAGCGATGAATTACTAGGCAAGGTTCTAGGCCGATACACAGGTAAGACAAAGCTAAGGGAAAGGCATAAGGCCAGATCGACTGGTATATATAGTGAAAGGTGACATGTGACAGTAATGTCACAGGGTCAAGGGTATGGGTTAAGGGCCGGCGTGGTAAGCAGTGTTAGAATGTGAAAGAATGCCATGGAAGGCGTAAGAAGCCACGTGTGAGAGTGAAACACGAATGTGCCGGTGCATGCGGCGTAAGAAGGTGAAACACGTGTGCGATAAGGCAACACGAGGGAGATAAGTGCACAAGACACATAAGTAGGGTGACGTACGTGTGATGGAGACCTCGGAGAGCCAAGGGACAAGGGTAAGGGGTTGGCGCGGGCAACCGGAGAAGAGTGGAAGAGTGAGCATACGCGCAGAGAAAGACAAAGAAAAAGGGAAAGACGTGCCCAGCACGATGGATCGTAACACCGGACCTCCTTCCCTGTGCAGACTCTGATAATATCGGTGTCACCCTCCTCCCCGATACCCTCTTTGTTCGTCTCATTGACTCTGCCCTTTCGAACCACATCGCCTCCACCTCCGCCTCTGATGACCTTGTTCTCCACAAACTACAGGAACTCGACGGCTCTCTTCCCCCCACTTTCCGTTCGCGTCTCGCAGATTGGCAATACTCCGACGGCGTCCTCCAGTACCAGGGATGCGTCTACGTCCCTCCCGACCATGACCTTCACCGTGCTGTCGTTCAGCACTCCCATGACCATGATTCTGCCAGTCACCCCAGCTACCTTAAAACCCACCAGCTCGTCGCCTCCAAATTCTGGTGGCCAGGTCTTGCCTCATTTGTTCGCTCTTACATTGAAGGCTGTGCCGTGTGCCAGTGCAACAAAACGAACACTCACCCCTCATCTCCTCCCCTTGCCCCAATCCCCTCCTCCTATTCTCGTCCTTTCCAACAGATCTCCTGCGATCTCATCACTGATCTCCCGCTGTCCAGGGGATTCAACTCGTTATTGGTCGTGGTGGACCACGGCCTTACTAAGGGGGTAATTCTTTGCCCCACGAAGAAGACAATCACCGCCAAGGGCGTAGCAGTGCTCTTTTTCCATAAAGTTTCCTTTACGAGAAAGTCATCTCTGATCGAGGACCACAGTTCGCCTCCGCCTTTGCCAAAGAACTCGGCCGTCTTCTTAACTATGATCTATCCCTCTCCACAGCGTACCACCCACAAACGGATGGAGAAACTGAATGCGTCAACCAAGAAATTGAAATGTATCTCCGCATCTACTGTGGGGACCACCCCTCTACTTGGTCCGATCACATCTCCCATGCCGAATTTACCCACAATCACCGCCCGCATTCCATCACTGGCAAATCCCCGTTCTACCTCATGATGGGATATGAACCCCGTGCCCTTCCCTCGGTGATCGCCGACACCAACATCCCTGCCGTTGAAACCCGCCTCAAAGAGCTGACTGCTCTACGAGAAGAAGCCCTCGCATCCCATGAACTTGCATGTCAAGTCATTGAAGCGACTACTCTCTTCGTATGACTGAAGTGAGGACGCTGAACGAGATCTTATCTATTTAAAGAGCGAGACAAGATATCTTATCAGCTTAGGGGTAAACGGGTAAGATGAATTGGGGAGCGTATGGGATGAACTCTCGAAGTTGCTCAGATATTCAGGGGAATAGATGAGGCAATGCTTGCTGTGACTTTACGTTCACAAGTGGAGCTAGATCCGACTTGGGCAAGAGTAGGAATGTAACAGGTGGAACAACTTAGGGAAGTATCCCCAAGTGTTCCATGTATTTATACACTACTGTACAAGAGGAGATACAAAGTTCTAAGCCAGCTGGGTAGAGGGTATGGTAAAGGGTATGACGTATGTGTGGAGCAGGGCAGTGTACATGCTGGCTAAGGTGAGGTATATATATGAAAGAATGGAAGGGTGAATGAGTGAAAGTAGGTCTAGAGTGAGGGGATTAAAGTAAGGCGTATGTGGTGAGGCACCTAGACCTGTGATGTCATGATGACATCATATCTAATCTAATCGGGTAAGAAGGTAAAGGAATAGCGAAAGGAGTGATCTTAGATAAGATCGTGGACTGATAAGATTAGATAATGAGGAAAATGAGAAAAAGTCAGTTTCACGAAATCAATTCGTAACAAGCATAGACTAAATGTAGTCAATGACCTGAACATACCAATTTGCATTGACTGTTGCTTGGTATCCCTCTCAACAGCAGGTGAGACAACACCTAGAGATGCCTTTTGAGATGTCTTTCTGAAGCTGAGGTTGTTGTCTGCCCTGATCGTGATGTTGCTGCTGTCTTTGGCCAGCTTGTCTTCAGTAGCTCGGGTGAGCACATGAAATGGAGAAGAAACAATTTCGATAGTAAACAGGCCTGGAAAGTCGGGGATGTATGTAAAGATGTATGAATCTTCGGGGTGTTTCAGAGGGACAGCGATCTTCACGCATTTCGCAAAGCTTGACATCATGGGTGGTGGATAAGATAAGATCGATTAGGTAATGTGTAAGAAAACATTTGATTTTCTAAGTACTCTGAGAGCATGCTCACCCCATCCTTTCTTTCTCCCAATCCCTTCATCCTCCCATTCATTTCTTCTATGATGCACTCTCGTTTCTTTTCTTCCTCGTCCTTTTCTTCAGATAGTTCCATATCCGATACTTCGGCCACCTTATCAACGCAGCCACCGCCATCCACACAAGTGCCGACGCCAAGGGTAGAATTTACCACACCGTTGCCACCATCAACTTCGCTACCACAACAAGTTCCTGGATCATTAAGTGACCAACTTGGAGCCTTGATAATATTGATTTATTTATTTCTAGTTTAATTTTAAGTCATCTCTCCTTGCAGGATATCCCCTCCAAATGGGATATATGCATCAGCGTGAGCTGCAGGCAGCCCAGGAGCATATCCGCGAGCTCGAGCTTGAAAATGCCAAGCTCAAGGTCGAGCGTGACACACTTAGGTGCATATTAGAAAACAGTATCAATTTTGCTAATAAACTACAATAAGGGATGTAATTAACCGCGGTCAAGATCCCACCATCGATCCCGCTCTTACTGGGATACCGAAGATACAGCCTCGTTTCACCCCTGCGACTCACCCAAGCATCAAATTCTGGACGCTCACTGAGTTCAACAAGTGGTTACTCGACCCATAGTCACAAGGCACCAACCTTGGTAAGGAACCACATCTTGAGGAAGAGAATGGACAACCTGTCACAGAAGGACGTCTCAAATCAATCCGCGAATCTATGCGCTGTGCATGGGCTGAGCTCGTGAACAGGAACGCGGCCCCACAAGTGTGGGGTGAATTGGATGCAAGAGGACGAGCAATCTTCCATGGATATGTGGAGGCCGCTTTCCCCCTGTTTAGATGTGCTGACAACTTCTGGAAGCTCGACCGTCTAGCATGCACTGGGTACCCCGCATGGCGCAAGGAGCATGTCGGTCCAGATGGAAGGTGGAAAATCAAGGATAGGAAAAAACGGAAGGCTGAATTGAAGAGCGAAGGGTCGATACCACCAGTGAAGATTGCAAGATGTAAGTCCATTGTAACGCTGTATTTTTACTGACATTCGTCTAGTGTCTAGCACTACACGAGCACAATCATCCGTATCCAATTTAGAGCCCTCCGATACAGCCAGCCCAGTTCTGGACGAGCCTGGGTGCGAACCGACCACTGCCAACTTTAGTCAAGACCTCGAGGACTTCTACACTAGCCCCGAAGAGATTCAAGTGAATACCCTTGCCGACTCTACTGCGATCAAGCCTAGCACCAGCCCTGCAAGTACGACTTCATCAAGCTCGCTCATTTCAACTACCTCGACTTCCACTGAGCCTACTAACGTTTCATCAAACTCGGCCGTTTCTCCTGAGTCTGCCCTGACTACCAGTCCTTCGCCACCACCTATCACACTAGCTGCCCATACCATTGTGGCGCCATACAACAATCCGTTGTAAGTATCAATTTATTCTATGCCTATTCTAATTGATACAAGAACATACCTAGAAGCAGTTTAGCATCCGTCGCAGCCAAAATGGGCATTTCCGTGACGCCCCCAACCACTTCTGAGCTGCAAACAACTGCATGCGGCAGCTCAACATCTCTTGCTGAGAACAACTCAGGACCTGGACAGGATGTCCCCAGCACTCCGAAAAAGGGTCCCACTGGTAGAACGTTCCGTCCAGGGCCGGTTAAGAATGGGAGGTGAGTAAATGAAAGACAGATACATATACTGCTCACTCTTTCGTATTCAGAAACTTATGTGGATGGCGGTGGCGCAAGGAATACAAGGGTACAGCTCCTGCATTCAAGACGTACTATGATGGCTTAACAAAAGAGTAACGAGAGGTACGAACATCCGCTCCATTCCTACTAATTGTTAATGACTTTTCTCTAGGTCTATAATGAGGAGGCCGCAGAGTTGGAAAGCTATCCTTCATTGTTTCCTTTTGCATATCACACTAACATGCTTTTATTTTGTCAGGTTAAGACCGATAACTGGGACAAGCTACTCTACTCGAAGAATCTCGACTAGTCATGCCATCAATTTGTTTACCACACGTCTCGCAAGTTGACATTGCTTTGTAGCTTCGTATCCCGCAAGTCCTGGGTTGCTTTCGTCAACAGACAAAAGGTGGACCCTATATCTCTTTAGCGAGCCGGTTTCTTTTGGGTGGCCGCTCAATTTGAATCCAGGTGACCTCGTCCGGATGCTTAACACTGCGGACGACTAGCCCCCTGACATTCTTTTTGACGCCGTCTATGCGAACGCCGTCACGGTGCTCTGTCATTTTGTTACGCAGATTCTGCGAGATGCGCTCAAACAATGGCAACCTACTTTTTCCCCCAGAGAGATTACGGGTGTACTAGGCTGTGTCACGCGACAAGTAGAGGAACCAAACACGTTGCTGGCGTGTTCCTAAATCTGAATCTGATTATTGGGACATGCTCCTGTATCTCTCATATTACTTGATGTTGCCGGAACGGCGGGCGGCTCGTCGGAGAGTAGCGGAGGAGAAGAGGCGGAAATGGATGGGAGCTGCGAGGAGGATATTGTGGGTTGGGTAGAGGGCGTCGCGGAAGCATACTCTTGAACATTGTCTGCTTTGTCAGGGGCTGGTTCTCGATCTTGTCCGCCGCGTCACGGTAGTTTTTCAGATCGGGGATGTCAGTTGTCTTGATCCTATGATCAATGAGTCAGCCGAATGCCAGTGACGGTGTCCACTTCACGACAAAGACTAATGTTCCTCATCACCTTTGCCTCGGGCTCTTGTCGAGTCATCGGTCCAAGAATCGCAGCGAAGGTCATACCATACGGGTGTCTTCGAGTCATCGATATCATCCCTCTCCCCGCCAACAAAACGTGGAAGGCTTCGATCACACATTCGCCGCTCAGCGCTCGCGATCGAAATTCCTGTCCATTTCATTTCCGTTCAGATCACTCATCTTGACAGTCAAGTTGCCACAAACAGCATTACTGTTTCCAAAGGTCCCCGGGCCTGTGGCGTCGTTCTTTCTTGCTCTGATCATCACCCTATTTTCGTAAAATCTAGGCCAGCTTGAATACGTTGCGACCCGTTTACATATTTCGTGTGCATTATCTACGCTGTGAAAAAATAGAGGGTCGGGTAATACATTTCACCGCAGCCACAGCATCGGCGTGGTCGTAACCTAACTTCGAGTCTTCGAGTTCTGACGGAGGAGGCAACGTTGTGGTGCCGAGTCTGGGAAATGCGAAGTCCGGACAGCGGTCCTTGCGAGTTCTGCCGGTACCTACCTGTCTGCGGGATATCTGCACGGAGGGATTGGCACATAAACTTGAAACTCTTCTACTCGTCGGGGCCCTCGGGGGACATGATGGAACGATGCGCCAGCTGAATGGGAACATGCGATGGGCTCCGTGGGGGAGGCGGCGGAATCGCTGAACGACGCAGCTCCCCTTTGAGTGGACTGAATTATCGTATGGGTGGTTTATGATGCACTTACTGCGGCGAAGCTTGGGATAGGTTGACGCACGACATTTCCTGTACCCTACAGGCTTCGCAACCGCACGAAGGCGCGACAGGACTAGGTTCCGTGTTGCCAGACTTGGATTCCCTGGACATAATCAGTAGTAAGGCTACTCTGAAGAACGTGTCTTGAGACGTACCGCTTCTTGCTATACCTTTCCTTATTCTTCAAACTAATCCACTCTCGATTTCTGCAACGTTTAGTACGCCTCGATGCGAGTCCCTATTCTCGCTGATACATACTTGTCATAGTATGCTTTGTTATAGGCTCGACTAGCACGTCGTTTATCGTCCTCTGTGAGGTAAATTCTGGGTCGACCTCGGACCATTGTGAGGATGAAAATAAGCGCATACAGTGTCGGTGGCAGCTTTATATTCGATGGACCTGACCGGACAAACCAAAAGTTTAGGCTTTCTCCGTAGGGTGTTTACATTTTTTTTTAGTATGCGTGGCATATTTTGCGCTTATTGATTTTCACCTGTATGGTTCGTTTCGTTTTCACAATACCTCCTCACCCACCAGCACCTGATCCCGACATGGATGCAGGCGAGACGAGACAGGATACCACGATGTGATCGTGGGCATAGGGACGTTGCGGGGGGTGTTGTAGCACGTACCCTAGACCTGTCACTGAAGCAACCCTAGTAGCTCATGCCAGTGTTGCCTTCTGCATCTAGCGTTTAGGTGAGTCTAATCATGATGGCGGCACGTGTTACTTGTCCACACCTTGACAAAAAGTAGGGTACACAAGTTCAGGTCACACGCACTCGCAACTTCCTTTCCTCAGCCCGAACACTTGTCCATGGTGTGGTTTCACTTCATCTGGGCCTTCCTTTCCTCAGTGTCCTCCCAAAAAGCCACTTGCTTATTCGGCGGGCATCACAAATGGTGAGGGCGTGGGAAGGAATCATAGTTGTCACCAACACATCGCCATTGTCACGGGGTCGGTTTGTGTGAGCAGGGCAAGTGGAGTGGCGGGGAACCCAGACTCGGAAGAGTACGAGGGAACCACAGGCTAGATCGCGAAGAAGGCTCTGAGGGCTATTCAACGTTTGAACACCCTTGCAATTTCAAATGTGGACAATTATGAATTTCGCTTTGTATTAAATTGTAGAATGACACGACGCACGCCAAATGTCGTCTCCTCTCTGAAATTCTTAGTCATCGGTGATTGTGAGACATCGGGACCGGAGTCTCCAGGTCAAGGTACACTTGGCCACAGGACATTCGAGTCGCACTCATTGATCCCGCCGACACAGCTTCACCCGAGCACCCAGAGGTGACAGTGTCACACCAATCGTCCACTTGAGCAACGCCTCTTTCTGTTCTTCCAAGGGCCTTTCTGCGAGGTCGTCTGGAACGAGTATCCGGTACCGACGCACGATGCTTGCAAGAATGCCGATCATTTCCACATATGCGAATCGTTGACCCATACATGCCCTTGCACCGATCGAGAAAGGCATGACTAGGAGCATAAACATGATCTGAGCACATATGTTGTCCATAAAACTATTGCGCTTACATGCATGTCTGGGCCACCGGTAGGACCTGGTATCGATGAAGCGTTCAGGTCTGAAATCTGCAGCGTCCTCTCCCCAATATAAGGCTGGGATGTATAAGCGATTAGCGCACGACAACTTTTGCCTGGATTTTCAGAGGCACGGATGACTCACTGTTCATGTGTATGCCCCAAATATCTATGATGACGCAGCTGCCCGCCGGAACAGGCATTGAAGACCTTCCAGTTTCGACAGGGGGTGAGTCCTTTGACCCAGGTGTGAAAAAAGTAAAAGGCAGAACGACATCTGCATGTACATCTTTTGATATACGGGGCTCAGAAGGGAACATCCGAAGGGTCTCGCGAAGGCATGCCGTAGTGTATTCCTTCGCAGGTTATCACTAGTCCGTCCTTATTTTGGAAAAAGAATAAGAGCGCTTACAAGTTTGTCTATGTATTCTCTGTGATTCTGTTGGAACATTAGTTGACTACGTAATCCTGAGGATAGACGTTCGAAGCTCACTGCCATCAACCGTGTGGCAGGTACATCCGCATGCCATACGTGAATGACCTCTTCGTAAAGCTTTTGCTGACAGTCGGGATGAAGGGCTAATAGCACAATTGCGAAACAAAGGGTATGAGCGGAAGTTTCTGCGACGGAATGTCAGCTTCTGACCAGCTCTCAAAACATAAAATGAACCAACCGTGTCCCGCAAGGAGGAAAGCCTGGGAAGAGAAAGATGTCTGAGGAGGTGGAACGTAATCCCAACTATATGCTCACAAAGATATTAGATAGGAGCTCTCCTTCAGTCAATTTCTTCGATTCACCGTCCTGGTTCATATTTGCTTCAACAAGATTCCGTAACAGCGCGGCGCGTGAAGCGCTGTGGTGTTTGCCAGACGCGATACCAGCACGGGCAGAGGCTACGAGCTCGAGCATGTGGGCTCGTAGATCGTCAAACGCGCGCTCGGTCAGTAGGACACGGGAGGAAAGATAAGGAACTTTGACAAGAGACGAAAAGTGATACAACCATCCCGGAATCAGAGCTTTGAAAATCAAGTTGTTGACCGACTCCACGACTGCAGAGTGAAATGTGAACTTGCAGCCGGAGGGAAGTTCCTGGGCTGACTCGGGAGTCCAGAACAATCGTTTATCAAAACCTGCGGCGGCGATCACAAAAAGTGCTGCCTAAAACCGATTTGAATCTGACTGTCCAGATGTGGATGAACCGTGTTGCGCACCTGGGTCATGGTCGGTAACAGATCAACAACCACATTGGGGCCAACTGCGTCGAGCATTGCAAACCATCCTTCCATCACATGAAGAGTTTCTGACCAGACGAGTGCAACGTTTGCCTTGTGCGTCGAAATCAGACCAACAATAGTAAAGGGGTCGGAGACAACTTGCCTCGTTGAAGGCAGACATGGCGACTGAACGGTGGCGCTTCCACTCGGGTCCTTCAGTACTGACAACATTTGTCCCGTACATGTTCATCATCTCATATCCGACAATGTTCTTTTGGAAAATGTGTCGTTCTGAAGCGACGAGCTTTAGCGCTTCTGCGTCCGCGATCCAGAAAAAGGACTGAGCCCCCCAAAGCTGGAAGGACGCAAGAGATGTGGCCCCAAATTTGTCGTACACTAAAAATGCGTTCATCTGCAAGGAGACGGGAGACGAGGCGAAGACATACACGAGAACTTTGCGCCCCAGTATCCACCCATGCCAGATCTAGGGAATTTGGTCCCTAGCGCGAGAGCCACTGCTCCGACCGGGCGAATCCATAGACGTAAGCGACCAGGACAGTCTCTGAACAAAAAATGACCAATCAGCCTAGGGAAACAATGGCATAGAACGTACTTGATGCTTTGAAGGGTCGTCCGTACCGACAGCGCATTGTCCACGGCAAACTTGAAAATAACGATCCCGGTTACAGTCAAACAATAAATCAATGATGAGATAGCGTCCATGGGAGCAGATCGCGAGGGTCTTAGGCGTTTGTTGTGGTCTGAGTCATGGCATGTGATATCTGAGTGTATTCAAGTTAGAATTCACCGTTCGTCCGAGTAGAAGGTACGCGTGTGGAAGATCTTGCGCGCCGAGGTAGTGGAAGAACGGATAATGTTGCGGTGGGTTCAAGTTGTGGTTCCGACTTTACTACTGCCACGGTCATGCAGTCTCACCCATCCGTAGGTGTATTCTCGCTGGAGGACAGCTCAGGCCCGCTCACTGCTATCCAGCATCCTCGTCTTGCAGAGCTCATCAACAAATACCCAAAATCTGCAGGCCCGCTTTTTCAAACATTCAACGACGTGACACTTGGTACGTCTCTTCCTCGTACAAGTATGCTAGAATAAACATCGGCCGCGCACAGCACAGAAATGGACAGACGTCGATGTACTTGAGCTTCCAAAATGCGGACGAGGCGCGATCAAAGGGCTCAGACCATCACTCGTACGCGCGCATGCTCGCTGAGCGTCCATCTGACTGAGCAACTCTCCATCTCAGACAGCGGGGGAACCACCATCGACCTGTATTGTCGTGCCATGCGGGCTTTCAGAAACCCTCAGCACGTCATGGTACATTGAAAAGCCCTTCCAAGGTTGCTTACTTCCTACTCACTTTGACTCGCAGGATCTGTGACGCATTTGCTGCGCTAGACGACCAACTCCCAAAAGTGCCAGAAGCACTGTTCGTAGCGATCTGTTCTGAAGACTCATCAATCGTGTACTATAAAATCAGCCAGGGCATGACAAAGCCTCAAGTTTGACTCGTGGGTTAACCAGTTTCTCAACTGTGCCACACCAAGCCCGAAAGTCACTGAAAATGTCCAAGCAACTCGCAAGACATCAAAGCGGCAGCCCGTCAAACCTGGCATCGACATCTCTGCAATCAAATGAGAAGGGGTTTCATCCTTCATCCTAACGGCTCCAACATTCCTCTGACTCCTACAAATGCCCTGTGTCATTTCCGTTCCGTTCCCTCACATGGTTATCTCTCCGTCGTCTTCTCCCACTACTCCGGGGAAGCCAAATCCTTCACCATCTGATCTGCGCGCCAAGTCCCTTGCAACGAACGACGTGTCAAAGAGGATGTGATTATAAGCAGTACTGTGAGGGAACTGATGGGGGGTCGGCCCCGGTTTTGACTTCCGGACGGGGAAATTGACCAATGTAGAACGTGGCAGCGGCACGGACGTAGAGTTGGATGCATTAATGGATAGGAGTTCTCCACCGACAGCGTTGGTGTCATCTTGTGACGGATGTCTGGTGGGAGGCTGCGATCTTGTTACGTGTACGAGAACTTGCGATCTCAAGCGTGATTTAGGCTGGTGAGCAATGGTATAGGGGGACTAGAGACAAGGCAGGTGACTTGCTTCGCGGCCCCGTTGATGTATTCAATCAAGTGATGGCACAGTTCACTCGGCTCGGAGTTGCACCGCACTAGGATCTATCCTGACCCGGGAAGAACAATGCTCTGTGCTTGTGGGAACGCGACGTCGACACCCTTGACCACGTCTGACGCCGCGGGCACGGGGAAATGTTGGGCGTAGATGCATATTCATAAGGGTTCCAAATGTCAATTTGCATGAGCCCGCCAAGTATGCAGAGTGAACTGTGCCACTCGTAACACCGCACTGGCTTTGGTATAGGCAAAATAGTTGTTCCTTCTCTTGATCGTGGGCTTACACAGCAAGGAACATGTCGGTAGACACTACGCACTACTCCGGAAATATCCGGACTAGCTGCTCCACCTGCTCCACGAGGAAAAGGCTCACGAGAACCCTAAGTGTACTCGGCATGGATGGATGGAGGAATGTCTTTCCGTCGGCGGATAAGAAATAGGCACACAGTAGTTCAGAGAGCCCCGACAAGAAGCTTGTCCATGAATAGCAAGAGGTGGTGTATCCAGGTTTCCAAGGCTAGCGAGTCGGCTTCAAGCCACGGCACGTTCGAGGGGAATATGAGTAGCTGCCCGAGGACTATGAGCACCCAAATACGAGGGTGTGAATCGACAGACGACCTGCAATCTGGAGCAGGGCAGAGAGCGCTACTTTGGACGCATGTTTCACAAATTTCGAGGATGGTATCCGGCTCAAAAAGAACGTGGTCTCGCTCGTTGGAGGGCAGAGGGGTCGGGGAGAAATTGTCGGTGGAAAGCACGCCAATACGAATTGTTCTGTGGAAGAACGTGTAGTGGATGACAGACGCGTTGCGCTTGAGGCGGAAAACATAGCTATCGAGGGAGATACATAGTTCGGAGGGGAATAGGGAGTTTTGCCAGTACCAGCCTTACTGTCTCGTTCTACAACGGAAAGTCAGATATAGAATTAGAATTCCCATAATCTTACCTGCATGGCGATTCTGCAATTCCCACTGCCCCACCCGTAACGTCCTTGTTTTTTTTCCAAGCAATGTGTTTATAAGAAGGACATTGCGAACGCCATCTATTTCGCGTACAATCTCCTTCCCGTCAGGGTCTCCTACTGCGATGCTCAATAAAAGTCTCTATGTACTGTAACAGAGTGAGCAAGATGCATTAAGAACGAGTGTATGAAACACACCTCATTCCCTTGATTACGAGGCAGGAGGTGTACTGCATCGAGATGAGGTTCATCAAAGCCTGTCAAAATGCACTGAACACAGTATGATCCCCTCCGAGGTGTGTGCCGTGTCAAGACCGGCAGGGAACATTCTTTGCCTCTCGACGCGGCTAACGTGGTACATAGTACAGTTTGATAGCTTTGGATGGAAGGTCGAGGATGTAGTCGATGAGACGAAAGACTTGCTCCAACGACAACTCTGGTGGCATTTGTATGAAGATGGCGACGAAGGTTTTTGTAGGAGCCAAACAAACAAAGCAGAAATGGAAACCCTCGGCGACGCGGCCGAACAGTCTGGTGTAGTACCATCAGCAGCCTGCCACAGGTCAAATGGACATACATTGACACGGGAAATGCACTGTCGTCATCGCCCATGTCAATTACAGCACAGGTAAGCACTCTATGTATATGGTTCTCCTCAATGCGAATGGTGAGTAAGTTATTATTATACTACTGGTGGGGATTATTACAACGAAACGAGTGGTATATACAAATCAAATGAACAAGCGTTGACATTCCACGGGCTTGACAGAGATGGTGATGTACGCCTTTGCATCCAGACTATCCAACGACACCCCGGTGTCATCATCGAAATTCGCAAAGAACGTCTCACAGCTGACGGTGGACTTTTTCTTTACGACCAACACCTGTGCAATAGGATCCTGGCAGAAATCTTCCATGTCGTCAACCATGTTGTATTTCTCTATGGCTCTGCCGTGAGTGGACTTCCTTCCGATAACCTCGACGCACTCAAGGTCTTTGAGCTGATTCAGGGGCCGCCGACCGCGACGCATGGAATCATAAAGCAAGTCACCCAGGTGCCCGCTATAATAGCCTCGGTCTCCGACTGGTTCTAGCTTTTCTGAGGAGAGCAGGTCGATTTCTGGCCAGGCGTTTGGACCAGCGTACATCAGCCGGAGGGTATACGGAAGTCCCAGCTCAGCGCACACACGCGTGAGCGCCGCATCTGACCCCTTGAGTTCGTCTTGAAGCGACCGGAGATAGATCTCCTTACTGTGACCGTAGGAGTGGCACAACCCGAATGCGAGGTAGCCTCCGCATGGGAGTGTGCTCGGGTCGTTGACAAGCTTGATCAGCGCCCATTTGAGCTTGTTGTGGAAATGGTTGGGCAGGGTGCGGGGGACGGGTATCACATCTTCCCCCAGAAAACTGGAGAAGGACCACTCGTGGATCTTGTAGGTCAAGGTGACTAGATGGCCTGAAGTGACGGGGTGGACTTCTTGCTCTACATCATACAAGGTCGAAGCGATGAAACGGACGGACGGTTCCGTTGCTGTTGCAAATTTCTCTTTAAGGTCTACGGTCCATCCGGGTTTGTGACGGTCGGTGCAGAGAGCGATTTGGCCACCTTCGTACGAGGTGGGGAAGATAATGACAAGGGTGCCCGTGCGGATGCGGCTCTGCCTATATCGGTCAAAACGAGTATTCTTCGTGGAGGTGTCTTTCTGAACCTTGAAGAACCCATCCTTACCTAATGCGACAGGTCGTGTTCAGTCAACATCTGTGGCACGGTACCTGAAGGTGGTCAACTTACCATAGACGTTCAACCTGTCCAGCTCAAATTCGAAGGCACTGGCACGACGTCTTGAATACGGAGAATCGAATTCTTGTTCCATGATGTCGAGAATCCCGGGGGTCCGTGGATCAAAGGAGATAGAAAAGGCATTGCAATCCATCCTGCGAGCATTTCTACAATCTATGGACAAATTCCCATCGTTATTGTCGGGATCAAAGGAAATAGGTTGGCATGCTTCAAAGAGGGCTTCTAACTCGATTGCAGTAGAATGCGCGAGATCAATTCGACTTTAGCCCGAGGTCATGATCAGCGCCCTGCGACTGCTACTAGTACGCGCGAGATGCGCTTACTTGACGCGAGAATTGTCTAGCTGGCGGTAGTAAAGCAAGAGCTGGTGTTTAGAGACCCGAGATACACCACTGCAATATGATGAATTCGATCTTACGCTGCCGCGGAAGTAAATGTCGTCTATCAGGTTTCTTGGCATGTTTCTAGGAGATGGGGGTATTTGTTCTTGAACGAGTGATGCTTATCAATCCTGAGCTCGACTTTATACCACACATTTGGGGGTTGGATCCGGCCTGCCGCTGCCAAACACATTTCTATTGTCCTCACGATGTCCATTATCCACCGTGTCCACATGCCAGTGTGTTTAGTGCTCCAGAGACAACCGCACAATCTTGCGCCACAGTCCACGTCCACTGCCCACTTCCAAGTTCCGAGTCAGCAACTAGAAACTTGGGATTAAGTATGTAAGGTAAATCGACCGTCTCTGAAGACGATCCAACGGGACAGGTTTTGGTTGTACTAGTAATTCACTACATACATAGTACAGGTTTACAACAACCAACTTTGGAATACCAGAAATATACGATTTACAAAGTGATCTGCTCGCGTGATTTCTGCGGTTTGAGCGAGATTATCATGCATGCCTTTCCATAAAACGACTCCGTGGATGCCTCGTTGCCATAATACGCATATGGCGTTTCGCAGCTGACTGAGTACATAGTCATGACCTCCAACACCTGCGGAACAGGGTCCTTTAAGAACCTCTTCAAAAACTCGTATGCCTGGTCTTCCTCAGCAAGATCACGATCCGAGCCGTCGTCCGAGCTGTCGCAAATCCCGCGTCGACCCCGTGGTACAGGACGTCCAATGATATCGACCACTTCCAAGTCTTGAGTCGTGAGGTTTCTGACAGCCTCCTTCAGCAAGGGATCCTCCCGTGACTCATAGACGTCTCCTCGGTGGCAGAACGATCGAGGTGCGGTCAATTTGACGCGAGAAAGCAGGTGAAAGTGGCTTTCCCAGATCGCGTGGTCTTCTACATACAACAATCGGATGGTGTAGGGCAGCCCGAGTTCAGCACATATGCTTGCCAGTGTTGCATCCGCCCCTTTGAGGTTGGGCATGAGCGAGTCGATCGGTTTGCTTTCGTCGTAGGTGTATTCGTGGTAGAGTCCGAACCCAAGGTAGCCCCCGTCTGGGAGTGTCGTCGGGTCGTTGATGAGGTTAATTAACGCTTTTTTCAAATGTTCATAGAACGGGCTAGGAAGTGCGCGCGGTATCTTTTGAACTCGGAAATAGAGGTTGTATGTAAGTGTAACGCGGTGGCCTGAGGCAACTGGGAGGACTTGATGTTCGACGTCACCAAAGAAGGCAACAAAACAAATGGACGGTACGGTTGCCTGTGCAAACTGCTCGGTGGAATCTACGATCCAATGGCGGTTGGAGTCGTCGACACGTAGCAAGAGCTGACCACCTTGGTGGGGGGTAGGAAAGACGACGACTAGAGTACCGAACATATTGTCTCCACGAGGAGTATCCTGGTGTGCCTTGAAGAACCCACCCTTTTCTAGAACGCGGTAAATTTATGTCAGTATAGCATACCCGAAGCCGAGGATGCTTGGCTTACTGTAGATGTTTAGCTTGTACAATTCTACCTCGATGGTCTGATCGGTGGAAAGTAAATCTTGTTCAATGACTTCATGGATTCGAAGGCCTCGTGGATCGAACAACGTAGAGAATGCATCCACGTCCATCTTTCCTGCCTTTCTGTACGTCTTGTCCAAGACGTCCTGGTTGTTGAAACCAAACGATGCAGGTCGACATGCCCGCGAAAGAGCTTCCAGCTCTTCTGTGGTAGAATGCACGAAATTGATTACACTATGTACAGTCAGTACCGAGTCACGTACAATCAAAGGACGGGGATTGCTCACTGGAAATCTGTCCCCTGGGTATAGTAAAGCGAGAGTTGGTCTTCGGGGACAGGGCAAATACCGCTGCAAAACGGATCACGGTCAGTGAGAGCTTCCTTCAGCGCCTCTATTTTCTGGTCTGTACCAGTGGCGGACATGCTGGAGACAAATGGATGGGGCGCAGAATGACCTTGATCAAGGCTTCTTAAAGGCAGTCCAACTGTGTCCGCTGTGGACTCCACAGTATCGCATAATATAAATGTCTTGTACTTGCATTGTTGTCCTGTTTAGTACAGTGGAATACATGAATGTGCACTCGCTCGCTCAGACTACATCGACCCACCGTCCACCAAAAATGTAGTGCTTGGAAACGAAGCAGGGTCTCAAACGATGTATGAATGGGACTGGATTGTTCTGACGTTCATAGCATGTGAATGACTCTGCTGAAACGACATGCTAGACACTGCAAAAGGACTAGTTTGGAAAGGCAGTTTGGCGTGGAGTCGCCGTAGGCGGCCCATGTGGGCTGGCGGCAAGAAAGAGAGGTCGTACGCCCTCGGCCCAAGTTGAGCTTGTTGCCGAGCTCAGTCGAAAGAGCCGATTTGGTCTCTTTCGACTCGTCATATGGACGCAACTCGTACCTGTTTGTGTTTTATTGGCAGCGAGATGGGTCAGCCCTCTTTTCACTAGTCTGTCTTGGAACGGAGCAGATGGTCTGAAGTGCTGGAAGTTCATTTCAAGGTCGAACTCAATCGAACCGAACCGACTCGGCTCGGAGTCGGAAAACGAATTTATGGCTCGTGTCATTTTACCCATATCATGATGGGCGTCGAACGTGCTAGGCCGCCTGAGCCTTGGAAATGGACCGCGGTCGCCTTCAAATACAGCCTGCTATCCGCTCCCACACTTGTACACCATAGTGCCGACTACTTGCCCCTCGTCCTCCACATTCCCATGTGTGGTCAGCATCAACCGTGTGTTCCCAGTTTGAAAACCTTGAGCGCCAGCGCAGAATTCAGACTCTTGGAAATCATGTCACTTGAGCAGGGATACGCGCAGGTTGACACTGGCAACATCATCGCTCATGTTGATGTCAGAACACGGGCGAGCACTCTATACCATCGGTCATTCTTATATCACAGGTTTCGGTGGTGGTAGAACCGTGTCTAGTTTAAGCCTAAGGTATTTCCACCGCGAGGGCTACTTGATATTGGTCGAGCGCTTATCTTAATTGCTTCTGAAGATGTATGCACGCTCTACTGTCCAGATTTTGTTCGTCCGAGGTCGTAACGCGAATCACTAGACCAAGAGTCTCGTCCTGTCTACGTCTGGACACGGAAAGGAAGAGTGGATATCAACTCTCAATTCAGGATGTTGGAAAGATCCACTTAGTAACTGTGCCCTTCCGGCCTCAGGTAGTGCCCTGCTATTTCCCTCGTCACCTGTACTGACTAGGTCCGCCACTTGTGG
Organism: Pulveroboletus aff. annulatus; assembly: GCA_038094595.1. Taxonomy (NCBI): domain Eukaryota; kingdom Fungi; phylum Basidiomycota; class Agaricomycetes; order Boletales; family Boletaceae; genus Pulveroboletus; species Pulveroboletus aff. annulatus. Next base: position 18,650 of record JBBPTX010000175.1, read on the forward strand.
AAAAATCTACTCTTGCGTACAACATCGTCCCTTTTGATCACGTTCTACCTTGTGCGAAACTCCCAGACATTTATCATGTTCGCCGCATATTCTTATACTTTAGATCGTCCAACGCGCCCTTCCACTACATACTCACCTCCATCCAATATTTCATTGTTTGACAGATGTATGACATTAGCATGTTTCTGTGTTCTTTAGATCGCAGATGCCAAGAGCGGATGTCACTGTCAATCGTACATAGCTCCGATCAGTTTATTCACTGACAGTGACAACTTAGGCGCATCACGTGTAAGACTTACACGTCTGATTGCGATATCAAACCGGTCTTCTGACGTGACAAGCCATGTCAGTTTCTATGGATCCGATTTGTGAAGGATGCCTTGCCACGTATGTGACTAGGGCTTTTAAGGAAGTAAAGGCTCGAATTCGGACGCAAGGTTTGTTATTATGTTTTTCCATCATCGGGAACATCCATCTTTTCCTCGATTCTCCCGTTCTTTTCCCCATCCACAGTCTCATGCGCATCTTTCTAGTCACTTCTTGAATTATGAGTACCCATAACATTCCCATCGACAAGGCGGAACTTCTCTCTGTATTTCTGGAAGTGATTCTGTATGGTGAGGTATTTGCAAACGACAAATCGCCCGGAAGACCCACTTATTTTTACGCAAGGTTTCTCGGTGTTGATGTTCGGAGGGACGATCTGGATACTAGTGCCTCGGCGGCCCACCGACCACATGAACTATAAGATGTTTGCAGTCGCATGCGTGTTGTCACTGTTTAGCACTGTGGTATGTGCAACACCTCTCCTCTGGGATGCTACAGTGTGCTGATGGATTTTTTCGTTTAGCACGTTGTGATTGATATCATAAGGATTATGGATGGTTTAATTTTATACAGAGATACCTACCCTGGAGGACCTATTGCGTATTTTTCGGACGTGTCCCAATGGACATTCGTGTACAAGAACTTCGTGTATGCTGCACAGACACTCATCGGGGACGGTGTTGTCGTGGGTATTCGATATCCATCCAGATGAGTATCATCCACTAATTCCACTGTAGCTCTATCGCTGTTGTACAGTATGGCAATCTAAACTCGTCATGGTTTTGCCTGGGCTTCTTTGGTGTGGCGTTGTTGGTGCGCATGCTCCATGTTTTTGGGATGGGTAAAATTACCGACATCATTGAAAAGTAACCGGGATTGGAAGTCCGTATGTTGCATCACAAGCAGGGCAAAGCGAGGTCTTTGGTTGGGGTCTCTCCCAATGGATAACAGCATTTTATGCCACGACATTCACGACCAACCTGCTGTCTACTGGTATGGAGTCGTATTCCTATGGTCACTGGTCATCCTTTCTCACCTTTTTACAGTCATGTTAGCTTACCGTATCTGGCATGTTGACCGGAATGCCACGAGACAACATTCCCAAAGATCTCAGCTGCGGAACATCCTACACATCGTCGTCGACGCTGGCATGATTTACTCGCTTACCCTTCTCGCGATGATGATTTGCTTTTCATTGCAATCAAATGCTCAATACGTCATTCTAGACATGGTCAGTTACTTCCTGCTTGCTAATGAGTATCATCTTATCAAACAATTTTGTTATCGTTGATGGCCCAGATCACGCCAATTATCTCGATCACGTTTTACATGGTCATAATACGTGTCGGAGTGGCAACTTGGGCGACGAACGCTACTGAATCCGTACATCTATCTACCCAAAACGTTGGGCACATCACAACATCGGCTTGGTACAAATTCGGCAACTTGCGGAGCCTACCTAATCCTAATCCAACAACCAGCGAGAACGTCGAAGAGAATATCACGATCAGACATGTAATATGACCTTACCATCAACATGATCGTTCTCGTTTTTCATACCCAATTCACCCAGAATTTCGGCGTTGCCCATTCTTGATGCTCAAGTGCTCATGGATCGATTCAGTGCGACGAAATGCATAAACTTGCCACGTGCACGAGCTTCACTACTGGGACTTGATCAATCCAGTGTCACTGCTTGTGTATTTATTCTGACCCTTTTAACTTGACTTATTCTTATTCCCAGACTCAGGAGTGTAAATACGTAGTAGTAGCACCGTGTTTCAGGGTGTCACTGTGGCGTTCTCTTGTTTTCACGCTTAAGGGCGAGGAATGTCATGGTCAACAACGTTGCTGTGTTCAATTGTCCATAAGTACTAGGTAGAGCTTGAAACCTCGCTGAGGCCTCTCAGGGCTGCAAGGTTCTTGAACGGAAGATGCCGGCCCCAATTGAATTGAAGTTGTCAGCCGCATCGTGGCCGCATCAACTTTCCAAGTTGCTCCGGTAGCTTCGGGCGCTGACAAGCCAGGATTGCCATGTGGAACTGATATGCAATCAATGTTCCGATGTTGAAGATCGGGGTTGAAAGCAGATGCCTTCATGCCAATCAACACAACTCTTTTTATCTTGATGCAGCGGCAGCTGACCCCAAAGAATCTTACGTCGCAACTGCTTATTCAACAACCATTCAACGGGGACACCCTTGAAGCGGTCTAGGACCTGAGGTTCAAGTCTCATCCCTTGTTTCGGTAGCGCAAGGCGCAGACAGCGTTACGCAAGCGTTGACGTTTTCTGGCCATACTAACCTTAAGTTGACAGGTAACCCACTGGCAGTGATATATTTATTCTCTGATAATTTGACTCTGCCCTCGGGTTTAGGCATTTGTGCCTCCGGGATATAAGTAGTCATGGACTTATCGCGACTACATTCCTGCCCCCACTCTCGCGTTTCCATCCCCTTCTTTTCCCGGGGTCACGGTCTCGCTTGAAAACATGGTCAACTCCGGTATTCCTCAAGACAAGGCGGAGCTCCTGTCTGTGCTACTTGAATCAGTCCTGTACGGTAAGACACTCTACCAAAAGTGATTTGCAGCACGCTTACTAAATGTTCAATGTTCAAACGTTCAAGGTTTCTCGCTGTTAATGTTCGCAGGCACGATCTGGGCACTGGTGTTCCAGCGTTCCACTAACCGAATTAACCACAAGATGCTTGCGGTGGCGTGTACATTGCTGCTACTTAGTACTTTGGTGTGTTCATCTTTATTTTCCTGGATAAATAAATGGACGGATTTCCTGCGGCCATCCAGCATGTAGTGATCGATATCATAAGGATCATGGATGGTTTGATATTGTATCGAGACACCTGGCCTGGAGGTCCTATCGCATTTTTCTTGGACCCGACACAGTGGACATATATGTCCAGGAACGTTGTGCTTACTGCACAAACACTAGTAGGAGATGGTGTTGTTGTGAGTTTCCATTGCTTCGAATTAAACCTTGCCCCCCTCAGATTATTGTAGATCTACCGCTGTTATGCGGCTTGGGAATCAAAACTCGTTCTGGTTATACCTGTGACACTTTGGTGTGGTATTGCTGGTATGTTTTGGCATGTTTTGAGTGGCTGAAATCACGGACAATCTTTCCATAGGAATTGGATTTGCAAGTCCGTTTACTGGTGACCACATTGGGCAGTTGGTCGCAGCATTTTACGTAATATCGTTGTCGAGCAGTGTAATAACGACCAGTATGTGCTGCAATTCTTAGATGAATGACACCTCTAAACATTTCCCCCAGGTCTGTTGGTTTACCGTATCTGGTATGTTGACTACAGAACCAAGAGGCTATTTCAAGGCCGAACATCCGAACTGCGGCCCATATTACACGTCATCATCGATGCTGGCCTGATGTACTCCTTGATCATTCTTTCGGGGTTCATCTGCTTTCTAATCAGCTCGAATGGTCAATCCGTCATTCTGGACATGGTCAGTCATCACTTAGTCCCGAGTGAAGTTCAGCTAAAAATGCTGATGCCGTTTGCCAGGTCACGCCCATCATCTCCATCGCATTTTACATGGTTATTTTCCGGATCGGCATCGTTCGGGCGAAACAGACACCAAATACCATCCCGCTCACGCATTCATCGGGAAGTGGCAGTTCCAGCAATGAACGAAGGGCGGCCAGGGTGCGAGTCTCGATCGTAAGATCGACCGAAAGTAAGGCCGATAATGCACACTACTTGAATCCGATGGAAAGCGATAACAACTTTGGCGGGGTCAAGCTGGATGACGGTCAGGGCATTGTATGACCTGATTATGAGATGCAGAGACAGGATCATTAGCACCCCCAGACTCTGTGGAGGGATATACCGTCGGGCAAGGACGCCTTTTGACGTCGCTCTTTTTAGGGCAGCACTTTGGACTTGACGTACATATACATAATAATTTGTCACCCTCACTGAGATGTACGCTATTCCTCGCTATGTAGTTCTCATGATGGAAATGAGATCCGCTGCAAGGATAATCTCGAGACCGAGAAGTCTAGGAACGCGGTCCCCTTGGCGAAGAAAGCAGAGCCTCATTTATATTTTTGTAGGCGAAGTGTTTCGGCCGCCACGTCGCGGTCCATTCTGCCAGCATCGGAAAGAACGACTGGCAGGACTATCAAGGATTACCAATGGGATCCAAGCCTTTTCAGATTGTTCCTTTGCTCCTGCATCGATGAGGTCAGAAACCGAGAGAAGACAGTGCCTCACCGCGACGACCCTGATGCATAACTCCGTCTACGTAGTTCCCTGGTGTCGCCGTTATGGTCGGATTCCTGCCCACGGGCGAGCCTCGAATGGAGTGAATCGCATTTGAGGAGAATCGTCCTATACCCTCGACTGTTTCGTCGAAATGGTTTTCAACTGCGCCCAGTTTTCCTTGACGACAACGACGCGTCATAACATATCATTGAAACGATTGCCTGTTCCCAAGAAAAGATTTTATGAGCCAATGTATCAGGCCAACTTGATGCGCTACTAGCTCAGGGCTAACTCCCGTAGCCCGGGGCAGACCTGTAAGGTAATCTGATGGTTCCGCGTTCCTGCTCTTTGAGAATTGATATTGAGCACTGAGGAGAATGCCTCAAGGACGTGCCATTTCGAGTTGGCCTTCAAGTTCTCGGAGATCCCAACTTTCCTTGACGCTGTTTGCCACTACATCGCATGGTATGGCATGGAAGGAGTTTCCGAGCTTCCCACGATTATGAGCTGGAGAAGCCTTGTCGAGCAAGGTAATTTGTGCGTATTCTTGACGGCTTGCGAAATTTGAAGTAGATGCATGTGAAAAGTGGGTTGAGCCAAAAATGACGAAAAAGAACTAGCATCAACTTGTTTCGATCAAGTGACCTCAGGGTTATGAGCCCTGCGCGCTTCCTCTGCGCCATGATGCTGTATTTACAATTAGACCCCAATTATTCATGACGATCTCTTTGCCTCGCAGGACAAGATCTGAACTAGTCATCGGAACCCAAGTTGTTCGATCACATCCTCGAGTGCTGGATACACGGTTTCCCCGTTTACTGAAGCCGGCGAGCATTTTCTTTTTGTTTTTTCCCCTCGATCTCACCGTACAACGTAAATCTAGTGTTGAACGTCAGAACGATGGGTATCTCGCAAACGCAGAAAGCTGAAAAAGACATTCAGGCACTTCTTCCGAACAACCCTTTCGTTCCCCCCCAGGGTGGTGTCTGTCACATCAACAACCTTCCGCCTGAGCTCCTTTCACGCATATTCGAAGTTGGTGCCGATGACGAAGGGGACAGCGAGGACGAAGAGGAGACAGTGTATGACTGGGACGACCTCTGTCACTCTCCTCTTGGCAAAAAGCATGCAGATGACAAGGAACCTGACAGTGACGCGGAAATGGCGGGAGAAAGTAACGATGCTGATGCAGAAATGGGAAGCGAGGAGGAGACTGACGAGGAATCTGACGCCACCGGCTGCTCTGATTTATCTCCTCCGTTTCAGGTTGTCGTCTCCCATGTCTGTCGCCACTGGCGCAATGTGGCACTCTCCACGCCGTCTCTCTGGACAACTATTATGGTCACCCCGGAGGCCCGTCCGCCATACGAGCCTGTATCAACGTTGTTGGACCGGAGTAAAGGCCTCCCCATAGATATCTACGTCGACTGCGAACCCGAGGAGGGCGGATGGCCTGGGGTAGTACCAGAACTGGTGGCTCCTTCTGACGACGACCTTCGGTTCCTCTTTAACCTGCTGATTCCCCACGTCCATCGCTGGCGCACCATCGAAGTCACAGTCTCTGCGTACCACCACATGTTTGTATTTCTCAGCGCTGTCTCTCATCCCTCCATTTCTGCTGCCCCTCAACTCACAACGATTGAACTGTATCATCATGATGATGCCGCTGAATTCGAAAACTTTGCGTATCCTGGCTTTTCGAAGCATCTTGTCCTGTTCGGTGGTTCCGCCCCGTGTCTTACGAAGGTCGTCCTCTGGGGCGTGCATATCGACTGGGATCAACCGTGGATCGCATCTCCATCTGAACTCGTAGACTTGGAACTCTCCTTTCACGCAGAGGACGTCCGCCCAACGTGGACTCAATTCGCCACTATCTTGCGTGGTGCTTCTTCCCTCGAGAGACTCAATCTACGCATGTCGGGTCCCTCTGGAGATCCCTCGGAGTGGATCATCCAACCGAATCCTGGAAGTCCTGCAGATCTTAACGCTCCCATTCACCTCCCCAGAGCGACAGACTTTGTGCTTGCATTCCAGTCACAAGCACGCGCTATCGGGCTCGCCCGCAAGCTGGCCCTCCCTCGACTCAAAAATCTCGTTCTCGACTTTGATAATGGGGATTACACTGACTTCGTGGACGTACTCATCGGGCCGGCCACATCTGTCTCTGCCCAAGAACAACCACGCAGTCTGCTGAGCATCCTCGACACGCTCAAGATTGCTGGGTTGCCGTGTCGCCCTGAGTGCGTTGTGCTGCTCTACCACGAGCTGCAGAACCTCACGGCGCTTAACCTTTCGTTGGTATACCTTCCGCAAGATTTCCTCGACACTCTTTGTATGCCGCGTACGGTGGTCAGACCGGGCGAGGTTTGGCTGCCACGACTCACGACGCTGTTCATTGCCGGGACGTCTGGGGATGTCCTCCGTGATTTCGTCGAGAAGAGGAGAAGCATTGGCGCACCACTGGAGGGGTTGTACGTGGAAGAATCGTGTGAACTAGATGAAGAGGAGGAGGAATGGTTCAGGGAGAATTTGAAGACATTTGAACTGTTTGAGGGGAGCGACGATGAGGACGTGCCAGACTTTGATGACTTGCACGAAGATCTGGATGAATGGTCAGATGTAGAGTGACGGTCTTCGCAATACCTGGGTTCTTGGGGGCTTTGTTTATAGATTCGTCAAGGTTGTTGTACGAAGATCATGATAGAGCGCCCACTTGGGATTTATGTACTTGACTGATGACTTTAATGCAATATGTCGGAGCATCCTGTTGACATTACGTTGTGTCAATAATTACATGCACTCCCAGGCTACTTGTGCGTCCATTGCGGTACGCGTTTCTGCAGGAACGCATCAAATCCCTCCAGGTGATCATCCAAACCAAAGGTTGCATGGTACAGTCTCGATTCGAAATGCAGCCCAGCCTTGAGTCCGAGATCTTCCGCTGGTTCAGGTAATGTACACCGTGACACTCATTAGCACCAACATGGCCCCCATCAAGACCATAGTACTTGCCTGTATTCACTGCCTCTTTTGCCATAGCCACGACCGGCGCTGAGAAGCTCGCAATCTTTTGCGCGCACTCGATCGCCCTCGGCACCGTTTCTTCCACCTCGACGACTTTGGCGACGAGACCAGCAGCAGCGGCCTCTTGTGCTGTGATGTTCTCGCCGGTCAGTATCATGTGCATCGCCTGCCAATGCACCGTGAGTTAGACGTTCATTGGAACACAAGCCATCAATTACCAGGGATTTCCCGACGGCGCGAATGAGACGCTGTGTGCCACCCGCGCCAGGGATGGTACCCAGCTTGATCTCCGGCTGACCGAAGACAGCGTTTTTTCCGGCGTAGAGAATGTCGCACATCAGTGCGAGCTCACAGCCGCCTCCTAGCTGGCAATGATGATCGGCGAGCAGCTCAACTCAGCGTGCTACAATAATTAGGGAAAAGTACAACTCACAGCATACCCGTTAACTGCGCCGACGATGGGTTTGTGGATGGATGTGACCCCGTCGTTCAGGTTCTTGATGTAATCAGAGTTGTAAGCGCCGACAAAGTCGAGCTCACTCTGCTCCTTGATGTCGGCACCGGCTGCGGGAGTAAGTATACCTAGTTGAAGGCAAGTCGCAACGTTGGCGTACCACAAAATGCCTTTGTATTTCCCGTGATGACGATCGCCCCGATGGAGGGGTTTTTATCATAGGAACGAAGTGCACTGAGGAGTTCTTCAATGACGGTGTTCGAGAGAGCGTTGAGGGCCTTTGGTCGGTTCAAAGTAATGATCCCCACACCATTCTCCTCGTTCGTTATGATTGTAAGCTCAGACATGTCTCCGGGCACCTGGGTGGGAGCTCCGAGTCAAAGGAAGCTTTAAGATGAGGAATGTGTTATCTTATCTTATCTTATCTTATCTTGCCGCTGAGCGGAGTTCGGTTCACTCGCCGAACGACTCCCCACTCGTTCCAACATTAATGCCACCACTGATTCTGCCTGAACATCTTTCTCTGCAGCATCACCCAACTGCACGCGACAAAGTTGTGTCAACATGTCAGCTTTCTGCGGGCGCACTGATCCTTGCTATTCCATCACTCACAAGCTTGCTCATCTCCATCGAAAAGGGTCGCAGATGCGACTTTTGCCATTCTCTTCCTCGTCAAGAGCAGGTTCGCCTGCAAAGATGTACAAGATGTGCTTCATACTGGTACTGCGATTCAAAATGTATGCATGATAAGTGAGCCGTGAGGCATTACTTGTTGTACCGACAACCTATCATGATCGGTTTCTTCCCTTAAGGCCAGACACTGCATTGGCGCACGCACAAAAAGTACTGCAAGAATATCAACGCATTCTGCACGTCGCACCAGTTTAGCCAACTGGAATCGCACGAAAAGGCAGATGCACTTTTCCTCACCCACTTGCTCGCTGAGTGCTCGGCCAGAGGTGCAGAGATGAAAACAGGAGACGACCCGGATTCGTCAGTGTTCATGTCTCTGCTGGCAGATCCGGTCGCAGGCAGGGGTGCGCCGCCAACTTGCCCGTTATCGACCAGTCAACACCCCGTGCAAACGGCCACTGAACTCTTTTCGCGCTGCGGGAACAACAACTTTTCGATCCACAGCCATCTAAGAACAATCGCCCATGGCGTCTTTCCTCTGGCGAGCCGGTTGTTCAATCACTCTTGCGTTCCAAACGCCGTTCCAAAGTATAGATTTGCTCCGGGAAAAGGGGTGACGATGGAAGTTGTTGCGATCGGCAACATTTCCCCAGGAGAGGAGGTAAGTCGCTCTTACCACAGCACATGCATGCATTCCTAAGCAGGCACGGAAGATATGTATTCCTTACCTCGACCCCGCACTTTTAGAGACACGCCAGCAGATGTTCCGGTTCACGTACGGCTTCACATGCACGTGTTCTTCCTGTACCGCTTTCAAGCGACTCGACACGTCTTGGCCTGTTCCAGATAGAGAGGAATTAGAGTCTCTCGCGTCCTCTCTTCGCAAAGCCATGTTCCCCGATTCATCCCGAGGCGTGATCACACTCCCCAATGTGCCTGTTAACATCGAGACCATCCCTGACACAGTTTTACCCATCCTGCGCGAATCCTGCCTCACGAGTTTGTGCGAGTCGTTTAGCACCTTTTCACACGATGGTCCATTCGAGTCTGCTCTCCAAGTCGGTCTAACGATCCTCGCTTTCTACGTCGTGATATATCCACCCAACTATCCACAAATTGGTATGTATTCTGACGAGTTGGAAAGAGATGCATTTATTCCTTTGTGAGTCAGGAATGCATTTACTGGAAATAGCCAAGACGGCGTGGAATGCCTTCATTACTATAGAGGACATAACCCCTTCAACACATCCTGCAGGTCCGAAGTTATTGGAACAGGTTAGTGCCTATCTCCGACTGGGCAAACGAGTCTTGGTGGTGGTTGGACCTGAGGGTGACGAGGGAGGTCCTCTCGCAGAGATACAAATGTTGGAGCGACTGCTGAGCGAACAAGAGTCGTGTTGAATATTATCTGATAGTACTTGGAGCAGATAGCAACGCCCGCTACCTCGGATTACCACAATGGAATTTTCTTTGCATGAGGTACAATATTCATACAGAATGCTTGCCTAACGGTGGCAATACAGCTGACTCAGCAGCATCCGACGTGGCGCGTTTGCTTCCGACTCACTTCCATTCACCCGGCATACACGCTCAGGCTCAGGCGCAGTGGCCGAATATCATGGACGCATGGGTAATGCAGGTCCCGCCAATTACTAGGGCCTGGCTAGCGCTCTCGGTGGTAACAAGCCTGGCAGTTGTACGTCCAGCGGTACCTCTCGACCCTGCATGAAGCACTGAGCGCGTACTTGGTATGAAATAGCAATGTCAGGTCGTTACTCCGCTCCAGCTGTACTTTTCTTTCAAGTCTGCCTTTACTAATGCACAGGTCAGTTTCGTTTTGTCTGTGCGAGCAAGCTCATACGAATGGATGGATTCGGAAGCCTTGGCGTATGCTCACCACCTTCTTCTACTTTGGTCCGCTCTCGCTAGATTTCGTGTTCCACCTTTTTTTCTTGTGAGTCTGTCCTAATCCTCTGAACATATGATTGTCAGTCGAGCATTTTCCCAGCATGCGGTATAGTCGGATGTTAGAAGAATCATCATTTGCGAACAGAAGGGCTGACTATCTCTGGTTGCTTCTACTCTCATCACTGATGCTCCTCGTACGTACCCATCAAAGTTACGGCTACGTTGCGTTAACCAGCGCGTCAGGGTCTCTCTCCCCTTGTTAATCTTCCCTTCCTTTCGTCCTCTCTCGCCTTTGTTCCGATCTATATATGGTCCAGACGACATCCATCCACACCGATAGCACTTTTTGGCATCTTTACGATATCCGCACCGTACCTGCCACTTGCCCTTGTCGCGCTCTCGTGGGTTATCAGTGGCACATGGAAGGCGGCTGCGGGTGACCTGATCGGATGTGCTGTTGGTCACATCGGCTGGTTCCTGAGGGATGTGTGGGCCCGGGAAATGATCGGCGGGTATACGCCACTCAGCGAGGCTCCAGGGATTCTGTGCGTCGTTGTGATGATTTAATGGCTTTTCGCTGATGGTAACCTTCTAGGAGGCGTCTGTTTGGGGATGTTTGATCATGGGCGTCGTAGCATTGTGTAAGTGAACGGGATACCACAACATGTCGACTTGATTATTACCATCAAGGTTAGCTGGGAATGAACGTGAGCCAGAGTTTCCGACTAGACACTGGTATTGGTTATACCGCACGGTTATAATTATTTATTTGATTGTGCACTAGACCTCAGCAAGGATGCTCCAATGCCGATCGATCTACGGGGTAAATTCAAAAACTAAGTTCGAGGTCCAAGGTGTGCGCGTTAGCATGGGCACCATTCTGGCCATTCGAGAGCTGCCGTGGCTGGGCTTCCATGAAATTAAGACAACCATTCGATCCCGAGAACTTGCTGAACAAGATAGATTCCTCTGCTGCATCACATTTTAACTGGGAAAAACAAGCTACAAAACAAGTCATTCTCCTCGCCAATGGCGTTCGCTGTCCATTAGTCCCTTTGAACTATACACTGTGCGCTCACTTGACTTCAGCAAAGTCACCCAAGTAGACTAACCATAGACTGGGAACATAAGCACCCGCACCCGCTTGAGAGCAGGTTCTGATCACATACAAAGTAAATATGTTATGTCTTAGCCTCTTTGCAACGTGCATGGGGCACAACCATGTCTCTTCTGCCTTACGCCGTGCAACACCAAGAATTTCGGTGACCTGGTCAGGATTGGGAAGCGTACGAGTGTCTCCCAACCGACCTGAACTACCCCCATACGGAAATGATCAGCAAAGTTGCCTATCTCCCTTCATGGCACACTGCTGGTATAGCCCGAGTGAGGGGTTGGGTGTGCAAAGAAGCGCGGGTGGGACCAAGATTGGAATGTCACTGTTTCCGGCTGGGATCAGAACGACTGACGAAGTTGCTCCCACTGCAAGTTTTTGTTCCTCGGCAACTTTGACTCAGAAGTCCACTGCAACGCAGATGCTGGCAGCAGGCGAGAAAAAAAGTCTTTGTCATTTCGGGCGAACGAAGGCGACGCGCTGGAAGTAACATTTCATTGAAGTTGATGAAACGCAGTGTTTCGCAAATTTCAAGCTCCACTTCCCTGTGGCCAAACTCAAACTATTAGCACAACATCAGCGAGCCGAGTCCGCATCTCAGTGTCGCTGGGCCATTCCTGAAACTGAAGGCAACTACCAAGCACATGATGGCAAGTTATCATGCCTAGTCCTCGTGACCACCGCAACCGCCTTCTGCTCGCACCTTCTGGAGCCTTAATTTATCGACAGTGGCTTGGCATGCGTGTACTGCGTGTCACTATTAAAACACCTTTTAATGCTCTGCACGCCAGTCAGGGTTCGGCTTCATCATGTTCCAGCTCGAGCACCCATGGTCAGAGCAAGCTCAAGGCGGGCTGTTTCCCGGTGACCAACCGGTGACCTTGAACACGCCTTGGGTGATACCTGCAGCTACTAATCAGATTTCCACCCACCATCTCCGTCACGAAGCAACCAAGGATATCAGGTCGAAGAGAGACTGCATTGTTCAGCAAACAATGGTATCGACGCAACAAAAGGGCGCACGTACCATGTTTTGGAGGTTTTGTAAGGGATTGTTTTGTAAGTGGGCGTTACTACTGGCATTCTATAGTATGCAAAATTGATGACCACTGTAGCGTGCGACAAGAAAACGGGAGCAAAGAAGCCAACACTTCCCTTGGTCCTGCACGATCAGCAAAGAGCTTCCGAGCATGGTCCCCATGCAGCGCTGAACCCTGTCCAGGTTCACAGCTCGAGTACGTCTGGTGCAGTGTTGTCCGTCTTTCGTTTTCACATCGCATTTCCCGCAGCGTTTCGACGTTCTTTGTCCGTCACGATCGCAGCGGATCACATGTGGAGAAGCCTAGATAGCATAGACGACGTGCCGCGCACAGGAAATTGGCCAGAAACCACTCTACCTCCACCGTACGACTGGCCGGCAACCCAGTTCCCATCCCCGCCTGTCCACAACATCCGACTAAACCCCTTCTTGCAACACCACTGCAACGGTCCCCACCCCATCGCTTTTGATATCTCCCACGGTCCGGACGACATCATGCACAACACGCACACGTCGTCATCAACCCATACTGTCATGACACCCCCTGGCCCTGCTGACTTGACACAGCTAGCGACATACCCTTCCGCGACACACATGGACATCCAAGTCGTCGCTGAGGACCCTTTACCGCATTTCCCGTGGCCAATCCAGGTGGCAAATGCCCAGGGGATCACCTGTGATGACGTCTTTGATGCTATCCGCCAAACGTTGCTCGAACACGTTTCAGAAGAGGAATATAATACTTGGACAAAATATCGAAGGGAGGCAGCTGCGCGGACGTACCATCGGAGGGTGCGCATCTCGGTCGAACCCACCAGTTCAAACGAGGCTCCAGATGGCCTGCGGCGCATTGACTATCTGGGGGAAAGTATGGTTATCTTTCATGGTATGGAATGGGCTTCTGCGATGGTGGATGACTCGGATGGCACGTGGTTCATGTTTTTCGGTGCGAGTGAAAGGGATGTTAGTGAGGGATAGACATTACGACCTACTACTTATGTTCGACAGACTATTTATTTGGATACATTTCCGTTAGCCAATTGGGTTCCAAGATCAATTCTGTATGAGGCCGCAGTGGATTGGCGAAAAGAGCGCAAGATGGAGTGTGTTCGATCCTTTCGTCGTTTTACCGCTGGGTGCAAGACTACCCATAAATTAGGGTTGGACTGATTAGCGAATTTAAAAGTGATTGTACCTTGGTTTATTGCGGTATTACAATCAACTGAATGGAGTGATCCTCATGAGACTCGGAGAAGGAAAGAAGGTTAAACGTTAAGGTACCCCCTTCAATAATACCGGACATTGAACGGTCAGGAATTTGTTTGATTCGGGACCGGCGCCATAAACTTGTGGTCACCAACTTGTCGGGAATACGAAGCACGCTAAGACTCAAGTTCGACATGAGCCGAGGCCCGAGAACACCATTGGCACTGCATTCAAAACCGTTCCTACTATGTAGTAATGGTGAGTGTTACAAGTTTCAGTTGAGATGTTCCAACGTTCATGATCGGCAACCGGGACATGGGTGGGTCACGATCCAGTGGTGTCCGAGGTCTGCTAGCAATTGACATGCGGTCGTCGCAGGGTCGATTCACATTCAAACTAGCACACAAACCTTGTTGATTTGAACTTGAACATTATCGTTGCTTTCTTTCTTTTTCCTTCATTTATCCTCCAGTTGTCTTCCGTTGCTATATCCTTTGCTGTGTATATTTCCCACCTGGTGGACCGTTTGGCGCCGACCCCAAGTGTACCCGCATGCCCGCAACTCTACAGCCCCCTCAATCAACCTTCTACGATGACCACGGTCATACCCCTGTCACACTTCTCAAGCAAGATTCGGGTTCCTTGTCAAGTTCGACGCGAACCGTCGCCATCATCAAGACCCATGCGCTGGAACATCGTCTCGAAATCGAGCCACGTATTCTCGAGGCCAACTTTGAAGTGAGTGTCCACTTCCAGCGCTAGTTCAGGCACCCAATATACTTTTAAAACGCGCTGGTGACGAAGTCGCACGTGTACTAGTAGCCTCGCCACTGTGCGTGGCTTGGCGGATCCCCCATCAATGACGGACATGAGCACTAGTACTTACTTAACCCCGTTTGCAGATAGTCAAGGAACGACAGATGGAGTTTGACACCGAATCGGATCCAGAGACGTTCTTCGAACTGTTTGGCGACGATGCCCGATTCCTTGGCGAGTGAGTTTCCCCCTCGGTTCCCCGCTCCCGCTGTATGGTTACTCACGACCTTCGCTTATTACTTAAACGCTCTCATCAGTGGCCCCGTCTGGGTATATGTCCTCGAGCGCAGACGTGCCGTCCCCGTCCTCTTGTCTCTCCTCCCCTCCCTCGACGGCGCGGTTATTGGAGCCAAAAGCGAGACACAGGCTGAGATGCTAATCTCAGCCCTCTTCGTCTCCAGTCCTCCCTTCCCCCTCTCAGACCTCCCATCTATCGCAAGCGACGGCGAATTCGACAGCGGTTCCATCCGTTCTATCAATTCTGCGATACTCGAGGCACTTCAGTTCGGTCTCGACATGCCCGCTGAGTCCTCGCATATGGTCTCTCCCTCACCTGGCTCTTCGGACGCGCGTGGGCCTAGATTCTCGAGTACGCCACGCAGCCTCACGCTGTCGAACCCATCGTCTGAAAAAGCTCAATTCCGCGCACGTCCGCTTCCCAAGACACACTTGTCACCTGATATCCCGCCGCGCCTCACTAAAGCTGCGCTCCTCCGACAAGGGCTCTCCTCTGATGGCTCACCTCGTGTCGAACACAAGACTCGTATGTCATTGGCGAGCACCGGTCGTATTCCTTTGCCCAAAGCCAAAGGAAACGAGGGGGCGGAGAAAGAGAGGGAGAAGGAACGAGCAAAGAAGACGTTTGCGGGTGTTCCGGGGCACAAGCGCACTGAGACGATAACGGTGGCTTCGACGGCAGCACCCGCCATCGCGCCGAGGTTGACCAAGGCGGCAGCATTGCGATTGGGACTTGAGCGGCCTGCAACACCACCCGGGAAAAGGCGAATGTCTATTTCTGGGCCACTGTCCAAGAGTATTGGACATGGAGGGAGCTTGAATGGTGGGAGCTTGAATGGTGGTGGCAAACCCGGCAGTCCGCCGACGACCCAGAAAGGCTCTACCTCGAGTGCAAACGAAGCCGATGGAGAGGAGACGGAAACAGAGGTCATGAGAAGGCAGAGCACGTTTGAGGGCGTCCCTGGACATAAACGCCGTGAAAGTTTTTCAGTTGCGAGCACAAAGCCTCCGACTATCGCACCCCGTTTAAATCGAAGTGCCGTCCTGCGGAAGGAAGGTGGTCCTCCACCGAGCAGTTTCATGTGTAAGCAGCCTCCCCCGGGGTTTTATGCAGATTACTAAACTGATCGTCCCTTCAGTCCACATGCCCACGGAGCCAAAGACGCCTGGATCAGGGATGCACTCCCGAAGTTCTTCGGCAATGAGTGCATATCGCGATAATGAAGACTCGTTCTGGACTCGTCCGAGGTCTGCAGTGCCGCCTCGTGCGATTTCCCGTACCTCTCATGTTGGATCCCCCGTACTTCAGAAGACCCCTAGCCACTCGTCTCAGACGTCGAGCAGCGGTACTGGCACTGGTCCGCTCAGTACGTCAACTGCGACGTCGAATGACAGCGACGAGGCACCGAATGGAGTCACGCCCCCAACACGGAAAACGCGTCGCCCTAGCAGTCTCCAAGCTCCCACGATTGTACCTCGGGCGAACAAGAGCGCGTTACTGCGCGTCCAGAAGCAAGCGGCAGATGCTGCGAAGCCCAAGAGTCCCTGGGCGAACGCATCGAAACGCTAACGACTTATTTAGATTTCGAGCGACATAAACGAAAATGTGCATTTATTTTCCTCTCCCTCTCTTTCCGTGTATGCTTTATCTACTGACTCGGCTTAAATCCCTTGAAACGCGATTCCGATCGTTTAAACATCTTATATCATATTGCGATTTCTGGGTGGCGGAGAGCACATATCTTGTTTTTCTAGGTGTTTATATCCATGCGGCTATATCTTCCTTGGTATATCTTTTTCTTCCCTTCTGCTTCCGTCGTGCAGATTTATACGGAGGAGGTGCAGGATCTGCTGGACACGGGTCTTGTCAAACGTTGTACAAATCAGTATTACAGTTCAGTCACGTGCATGAGGCCGCCTTATCCCAACATCAGGTTTGCTGTTAACCCCCACAGTGTAGATGCCTCGTTCATTCGGTTCGAAGGGGTTCGGTTTCGTCTTCATGCTATGACTAAATAATCCGAATTATCGAGCGTGCTACTGCTGACTAGCGGATCCGAGAGCGGACGTGACAGGCTGGTAAGTCATCATGATATTTTGACCTGGCTAGCTCCTATGGGACAACCCCATTGGCAGGCGTTGTTTGACGAGATCGGGGAGGAATGTGCCTACAGTTGAGTGAGTTTTCTTTTTCTTTTTGGTCACACGCTCATGCTAGTGGCTCACCATCGCTGCTGCCGCGCATTGTATTCCTGTTACTAAGATTGCTTCGTTCAGGAACTGGATGGTAATTACTCAGATGGCCCCCCAGCACGCAGTGACTTTATCGCTTGGAGCTTAAGATCATGGACGCCAACACTGAACCAGTCGTACCCTCGTCCCTGCACCTCCTGGTTTTGTGATCTTGATTGATGAGTCAGAAACACAGTGAGTCTGATCAACGACACTGCAAAGGCCGACTGATTCCTGCGTTCTCAGTCTGTGCGCTATACCTTGGATACTATGATAACTCGCTTGACATGTAGCAAGGTTCAGAAAGTAAATTCGTGGATCCAGGCATTAAGAGCCAGTGTATGTAGCTATGGGGCAGGGGGAGGTATGTGACTTCACAATTACACTCCTTGAAGCCTGTCTAAACGCACTGAACATCCCGCTCAACAACGTCATCGCGGTACTATGACCCTTCCAGGGTGTGATAGCTGGAAGTGATACGATGTCAGGATCTGTAGGAAACGACTTTCCCTCTTGGCGCGGCTGATACGGTGCTCGGGTGGGAGGTCGAGGTTGTTGTCGATAGGACTAGCCGACGAGTTAGTGAACGAAAGATCGCCCTCTGCGCCAACGACAACTCCGGTAGCATATCGAATCCATTTGTACGAGGACTTTGGTGTGCGATTTAAACTCGACAAGGGCTACGAGTGGAAACGTCGTGACAAAGTCGCGTAGACTTGGCAATGGCTCAGCCATAGCGACGAAGGAGCCAAACAAACAAAGCAAAGCAAAGCTAGAAACGGAAGCCCCTCTGTCAGTGCGACAGATCAGTGCTAGTCTGGTGGGGTATCTAATTGATACGTGTTTAGTGTAGTAGTATCCACTGGCAGTGAATTAATCACCGTTCACAAGGGGCGCATCAGGGTTGTGCAATGGATGGAATCGTTTAATACAAGGTACCCGACTTTGGTGCGCTCATGAGGCTGGTGTGACTCGGAATGCTTACAGGTGTCGACTGGCAGACTGGTGCATATGCCATGAATGGAGAATCTTATGACTTACCGGTGATCGAGTTTGCCGTTCCCGACCCAATTTCATCTTATTGCAGTGAGAGTGCCGATCCGCCGGTAGGTACATACTTGATGTCAGATACTTCCAATGGTGTCGCGCTCATGTCGCGCATCTACTCGGAACATTTTTTAAAGAATGCTTATATTTTTCGGCGGGGCGCAACAATGCACCAGATCGCCGGTATCCTGTGCTGTGAGAACTAGTACGCACAACCCCATTTTGAACCACTGAGCTACGCCACTATCGTGCACTTGCATCAATCTCCATCACCCCGAACGTTGAGGTCATAATAGTTTCACAATCTTACGCCATATAATTTGCACTAGACCGTTGCCTGCCCTCCAAAAAAGTGGTCATTGATCACCTCATCATCACACGACCCCCGAGCTTGACAAACTTGAATAATAGCACAGCGGGACGACCGTCTCTCACCCGTGTCTTGTTCGCCATCACGCCTGGGCATCCCCGGAAGGCAATGAGCCCTGCCGCCCTTCCAAGAGATTGTTTGGACATCATTCTAACCTCTTTTATCCCCGCTGAACCGAACAACCAGGCACTAACCCATGGGCGAAATCCTTGACACCCTGGTGGGAGCTTCCATTCTCAGTTTCTTCTGCTCTTCTGCCAGTGCATGGCATATCCCGTCGGTGAAGCTTCAGCCCATCCGGTTCACACACCTCCCGGTGCCCTATTACGGTACTTGTCTAATGGCGGCACTGTTCCTCACTTGGATGCAATGCATCTATCGCTATAAAGAGGGATGCCTTTGAAGCAATAGTTCCTCATCTCCCTCATCTTCTCTCTGTTCTTACTTGATTGTTTCGCCAACGCACAGTCATGTCCAACTTCGTCGTAACATCTCTTCCCTTTGCGGCCCGTCTTCGAGCAACGCTCGGTGCGAAAGAGCTGCTCGAGCGCGATCGCAACCGTGCAGCAAAGTTCCTCGCTGGTCTGTCGCGACATGGGCCAGCTTTCAGTCTCCGTCGGAGGCTCCCTGCTAGTAGCAACAACACCAATGACGACACCATCGATGTGACGGATTCGGGCAAGTATGCTTGATGTTCATTCTGACGTGTTCTAAGCGTTGGCTGCTCATAGGTGTGACCTACACTACTTCCGTTGGTGTTGGGAATCCCCCGACCCAATACAACCTTCTCATCGATACTGGTAAGTTTTGTATGGGATGGCCTTTGAGGCTTGAGCTGCATGTTTTTAATGTTACATACAGGAAGTTCGAACACTTGGGTTGGCGCAAGTACTCCATACAACCCAACGAGCACTAGTCAAGACACTGGCAACACTTTTGTAAGCCCATATCTCGCCAATAAGTCACCTCTGACACTGGACTAATACACTCGACCGCAGAACGTCAGCTATGGTTCTGGATCGGTGTCCGGAAAAGAATGTTGGTCATTCTCTTGTTGTATATGCCCGAAGCTCACGGTCATGCAGACACCGACACGGTCATCTTGAGCAGCGAGCTTACGATTCAGAACCAGTCGATCGGTGTTGCATCAACTGCCCAAGGTTTCCAAGGCGTGGATGGCATTCTTGGGTGGGTGCTGATCATATAGCTGCACGTTCATGCAATGACAGGCAAATTCCAGCGTCGGCCCGACCGACCTTACCCAAGGCACCGTTTCAAACACTGATCAAGTACCGACTGTCACAGACAACCTTTATTCACAAGGCACAATTCCCTCAGATTCACTGGGTATCTTCTACGAGCCTTCCTCGTCTGTCGATGTCGCGAACGGCGAGCTTACTTTTGGAGGAACTGATAACACCAAGTAAGCTCTCGATTTCTTCAATCAAACATAGTTTCACTCGTAAACACTAGGTACACTGGTGAAATCAACTTTGTGCCAATTACTTCCACTTCTCCGGCGTCACGTGTGAGTGCCATTCGTCTGTCTGGATCCAATGACCAACTGGCTTACTGCATGCATGTTGTCATAGTACTGGGGAATTGATCAGTCGGTGACTTACGGAGACAACACCGTGCTCCTAAACACCACCGCGGGTATCGTTGACACGGGCACCACCCTTTTACTCCTTGCCACAGACGCCTTCCAAGCATACCAGAAAGCGACAGGAGCGACATTAGACCAGTAAGCCACTGATATTCTTCACCGTCGCAACATAGTGATGCTCAATTTGCTCGGGACAGGACTACCGGACTGCTTTCCATCACAGATGAACAGTATCAGCAGCTGCAGAGCGTATTCTTCAACATCGGCGGGGTGTGTTTTTATGCCTACCATGCACCCGAATAATCGGCTGATGAAACGTTGGCCGACAGGTTACTTACGAGCTGACTCCCAACGCCCAAATCTGGCCCCGTGCACTCAACAGCGTGCTCGGAGGCGAATCGGACAGGATTTATCTGATCACCTCCGATCTCGGAACACCCAGCGGATCTGGTCTCGACTTTATCAGTAGGTTTTTCTTATACTGCATAACTGGACAATTTGTTGATGTTGGGACCTGCAATAGACGGGTTCGGATGGCTCCAGCGCTTCTACTCGGTCTATGACACCGCCAACGCCCGAGTTGGGATTGCCACCACCCCGTTCACGGATGCCGAGACGAACTAGGCTTATCGGGAGTGACCAGTAGTCAGACTGTAGTATAAGGCTTGCACAGAGACTCTGACCTGACACATGTATTAGATCTTTGAATATGTACTACTTCCTTAACACTGCATGCTCTGCTGGAATCGAGTCCAGCACCATTTGGAAGCGTTCAGGTTCGATGTACCGCGACCCGATGACCTCAGCGGTCGGCAGGGACAGTAACATCACTCACGCTGAGCCCATTCTAGAGGATTTGAACGGCTATCGAGAGGCCTGTACGTAGATCAGTAGCCTGTCCATAAACTTCCGGCGCGATGGTGTCTTGTACGAAGGAAAGCACAACTGCGTGTCCAACGTGCCTTATGATCCACGCAGGACATTGACTAGGACTCACATTCTAGTACTTGCGAAACTTTGTGGTATTGCAATGATCAAAGACCTTACCTAACACCTCAGATAAGATAAAAATGCCCAGTCAAGTGGAGTATGCCTTCAAGTAGTATTTGAAGTCGGCCGATGTGTTTGCCCCATAGTTGTTCATATCTGAGGTGTAAATTTCGTTTGATTCTTGGCAATCATTAGTGTATGGCTTAGGTAAATTGTTTCTACCATCTGGTCACGTGCCACTTGTAAGCTTCTTCGTCATCGTTGGTGGCCAACATTGAACACACTCTCCTCATCGCCACTGACGTCGCCGAGACACGTCTGCTCATCGTTTTGCACGATGATCTCGACCGCCCGTACATCGTCCCGCCGCTTCCCGCGACTTGTACGTTCACTCGCCACCGACTCGATCCCTCACACGTCCGATGTCCCGCCACCACCGCCTGTCTTGGATGGTGGTAAGCCTCGTCCGCCCCGTCTCCATCCTCGTCCCCGCCCTGTTTCGAGAAGCCAGCGCCAGGTTCTCCCTGTCCTCCCGCCCTCATTTGGACGGAACCAGCTACTTCCGGTCCCGAATTCGACCCGAGCACTGTTAGAAGACATCGTCAACTCGTTCGAAGCGCCCATTCGCTATGCATTTGCATACGGCTCAGGCGTTTTTGAGCAAGCGGGCTACGTCAAGCCCCCAGACGGAAAACCGAGGGGAACGGATGGTCCCATGCTGGATTTCGTGTTTGCCGTGACCCATGCGGATCATTGGCATTCGATCAATATGCATCAATACCCCGGTCATTATCCGTTGCATGCACGTGCATTTGGGTCCAATTTTGTGTCTAAAGTCCAAGGATTCGGTCCTGGGCTGTGGTTCAATACATACGTGCCCATGCATGGCGCGGTGAGTAAGGGGCACGTGCCTAATTAGCTTCGTCGATGGAATGTGTTTTATTGACAGTCATATGTGCTAGATGATCAAGTATGGCGTGACGACCGTCGACACGCTGTGCGCTGATCTGTTGAATTGGCGTACGTTGTATCTCGCTGGGCGAATGCACAAGCCGATTCGGATCATCAGAGACGATGCACGGGTTCGGTTGACGCAGCAGGTCAACCTGACCTCCGCGCTTCGCACTGCACTCTTGACGCTCCCTGCTCAATTCACGCAACGTGACCTCTTTACGGCGATCGCAAGGATTAGTTATTCAGGGGATCCCCGGATGGTGCTCCCCGCTGAGAATCGGAACAAGGTAACAAACATGGTCGAGAGACAGGAGGCACAATTTCGCGAGCTGTATTGGCGGTTAGCACAGGGGCTGCCAGGGGTGCGGTGGCGCGTGGACTCTCAGATGATCGAGCAGGACACGAGTGCGCACGCGCGTGCTGCACATTTGAAGAAGTTGCCCGAAGGGTTGTTGACGCGAGTACATGCACGTGCCCAAGCGCGGGGACCTCCAAGGGAGGCTGACGAGTCTGCGTATTGGTTGCGTGTTTCTGGCGATACGGCATTACCGTCGATACTGCATTCTGGTGCGTTTGTGGCGTGCTGGTTGTCTTCACCGTACACTGACAGCTGCGGTGTAGAGATGAGCCATATCGTGCGATACCCTGCCACTTTGCAGTCGTTCAAGGGCGTCGTAAGCGCGGGATTGCTGAAGAGTGCGCGATATACCGTGGCCAAGGTTGGGAAGTACTGGAAGGGATCAGCTCCAAGCGAATCTCCGTGATCTCCGTTCTTACCCGTGCCCTGGTCAATTTACCCCCTTCTGCTCTTTTTGGTACCCCCTCCACTCCTTGCGTATTATCGAGATGAACCCCTTCCTTTTACTCCCGACCTGCAACCACAACTACATTGCCATGTAGCACTACGAGTATTGATCAAGTATATTGGATCCGGATGTAATATATCTCACTGCTCGCAATTTTGAGTTCAAGGCCTTACAAGGCATATCGATGACTTGAATCACGTCGCTCGCGTGTCTCGCGTCGTGTTGAGTAAATAATGTGACACAGTATAAAGAGTTGGTCCTATCCTCTCTTATCACCGCCAACATCTCTGGTTGACATTCTGCACCGTCTAACACGGCGATGAAACGTGGACTCTTCAACTTGCCGCGGTACAAACACGCAGTTGAGGCGTACGGGTCACAGTCTGACCCTCCTGGGCCAAGGTCATCACCCAAGAAGAAGGCCGCTTCGCTGACTCGTTCCCCCCAAAATGGTGGCGACAAGGGTCACGATGAACGGGTATAAGCCTGAGTCGCTCATAGAAGCGTGCGTGTTATCGTGCGTACCGGCCTAATGGTGCTTGTCGGGATAGATTTATCGCACCATCGGTGCGATCTATCCTTAATGCGGGTGGTGGGCCTGATTACGACTCTGAGTAAGTTATTACATGCGTGTATCACACTCATTCTCGTCCTCATACGCGTTTCTACCAGTGCCGAAACTATACCCACAAGAGAGGCAGATCCAAAGGGAAAAGGAAAAGCCGAGGCCGTCGATGAAGAGGTTCTCATGTCCGAGGAACAACTCATGTCGATGTTCCAGGGAATTCAAGTTGATCGTGACAAGCAGGTCCCGCCATATTTATCACACCGATCCACGGTTTTCATACGTGTTCTTATATCGGTGCTGAAACTGGGCCGTCCACAAAGGAGGCAGATTCCAAAGGAAAAGGAAAAGCCAAGGTTGTCGACGCAAATGACGATGTTTCTGGCACGGACGCGGAGGCCGATGGTGATTCTGTGTTCGCCTACCTACTAGAACGGGTCCCCCCTCACCGCGAGGGATAGGGTCGCGATCTCAAGAGAACGAGTTTTACACACCATTCTAGAAGCATACACAAGGGCTCCATATTCCGCCGCTGGCCGCGCGGCCCAACCGGCAAAGACATGACACTAGGTTTGCATACGGGTGCCTCGGCTCCGTGATACCTCGTGGAAATCCCAGCCCGACATTGTACGAACATAAATCCTCAAGCTGTCTGAATCTGTAGGCAAGGAGTTCCCGTCGCAGAGGCAAGCTTGCCCCGAGCTGAGCGCTGAGCTTCCGGATGATCGATTTCGGACGGTCGAGAAAGTATACGGACATCAAGGAGAAGGGAATGAAGGAGAAGACGGCATTGTTGATGTTTAGAAAGTGGGTGGCCCAGATGAGGGTCGATAGGAACCCGAGGTTAGTAGTACGGCCTCGCGTTGACTCGTAAATTAAAAAGATCTTCAAGTAATTTAGCATACCAGTACATGTTGCATAGCACAATATTGTATGAATGATATAACATTAGCCTCGAAATACAAAATCCAGATACCGGAAACGTAAAATAGGAATTAAGACGTGCATGGAACAGGTTGAAGATTCGGATATTCGATACCGGTACAAAGAAGACACTAGCCTGCGTCTGAGAATGATATTATACAGAGAAGACGTGTGTCGACTGAGATGGAATTTTCTGGTATTTGGTGCGATTACGGCCATTGTTCTTGTTTGCGGAGGTTATTTGTTCATACGCCCTCCTTGGCCGCGGTGCGAGGCCTGCGTACGGTGTTACAGCTCGTGAATCGACTTTCGCCCAATGATTTCGACACACTCTGGATAGCCGAAGCACATGGATAGCGTTGCAGAGCAATTGACCCGAGCTCTCACTCGAATAGCCGTGGTTTCCATCCGTCTCCAGCCTCTCACTGGAGAACAAGTCGAGCCCTTGCCAAGCATCTAAATCCGCATCCTTGTTCCCGGAGGAAAGTGGGAGCTCTAGCTGAGCGCCTGCGCCCGCGGGTGCCGCGTCCGATCCCTTCAGCTCTTTTTGAAGATGGCTGGGATGTGGGGCTTTGCAGTGGCCGTGAGGATGGCACAACCCGAGCACCAGGTAACCCCCGTTCGGGAGCGTCCTCGGATCGCTCATGAGCTTGACTAGAGTCCATTTGAGCTTGTCGTCGAGCATACTTGGGAGGCCGTGGGGACAATGTACATCCGCACAGTGCTTTCGAAAAGGCCGGGTGTAGACCGTGTATGTCAAGGTAACGAGGTGTGGAGGAGCACTTCTAGCGCGAGGCTGCCGGAGAGCACGATGAGTCAATTTGATAATTCTGTTGACTAGCGCCCAGTAGGATTTCGGCCTATCGCGGAATGCTACAGGGACTGCGGGGATAGGGTATATATGTCAGGTTGGTGGGGCAGCCCCGAGCAAACGAAATGCACTTTAGCTCGAGAGAACCAAAATAAGCGATGAAGCAGATAGATGGCTCCGTCGCTGCTGTCAATTGGCGTGTAAAGCTGTACGTGGTTCGCAACTGTGATGCTGGAGCACGAGGCGAGTTCGAAGGTGTCAAGCCAATGGGGAAGGGGAATGAGGTAAGCAAGCAAGAATGTCGTCGTTGTCGAGTGATGTTAGAGAAGAGGATGAAGTAGAGCTGAGAAGGGAACTTGAACTGGGATTCTGTTGCAGAATATAGAAGCCTTTTTATATGGTGAGAGAACAATGGGAAGCGAGTGGCTCAACAAGTATCCAGGAGAAGAAAGAATCTATGACGACATTATGAGTGTCGTGACGGTGAGTACTAGCGAGTGGCAAAAATTGACATCGTGTGACGGCGTGAAGGGTAGAGATGGTGCGGCTGCGTAGGTGCGCTAGGGCTTTGCGGTGCTTGATATGGAGAGTTGACCACTCGGGAAAGAAAGATCTTGGCGTCGGGGGGAAACGACTGAACACTACGCAAGGGCGTCTTTGAAAACTTGAAGAACCTGCCCTTGTCTAATATAGCGCGTACATGCTCACTCGATATCCGTGGAACGGCACCGGAAGATGGGGAGCTTACCATGGACTCCTGCAGCTCGACAGCGCAGTTCTTGGAAAATGTTTTCTATTCGACAAATTCTTGAATGCGTGAGATCAAACCGACTCGTAGCTCGAGGTCAGTTCCCGTGCCAGTGAGCAAAGAAGATGGTTCGTTTGATGTGACAATCTTCTCCAAGTTGTTAGGAGCTCTTATTTATTCCTTACGATGCACCACTGCAACACAAATCTTCAAAAGAGAGGGAATGCAGCCCATTTTCGTCGTAGGGTTGCCACGGCATCCTGTATGGCCCGAGCGTTTACACCCCGGTTCGTTGACCAGATCTATCAACGCATCTTCCAGAGATCTTTGAGCGAGAACTATAACTAGGTGGCATGCTAGCTCGCGGATCAACACCATATTTCTTGTCAGCGCTCATCAAGAACACGATACTCGCCGAATTTACCTTTTCCTAGGGTCCCAATACGAGCCTTTGCGCCTGATTTATGTGCCATTGCAATAGTCCGAGTCCAAGTGTCACTTAAAACTCCGACACATACTTGCGCGTCCTCGTCATTGTCTACATTGTCAACCAACAACTTGAATGTCTGTCGTACTCACGGATAGCCAAACCCTTCTTGCTTTTAAAGCAGGTCGATCTTTTAGACGCGATGGAACCAACTTTGTCGACGCCAACCCGACCAAAGGCGCGATCGTGCTCTCTAACAGCGAGGATGGACTTTTGCGCTTCACGTGGAAAGAACGTGCCACAGGGAATCTTGGCGAGGACCTGATCCTCTTCCCCGGTGACGCCGTTTTTGAAAAGGTGGGACAAGCAACGGATGGAAGAACTTATGTCCTCCGGTTCGAAAGTTCCGACCAGAAGCACTTTGTGAGTTGCGTTGACCCTACCTGATGTATACCTAATGAGGACCTAGTTTTGGATGCAGGTGATGCCGCTTTCGATTGATAGTTGCAAATGATTTGATGGCCCGTTAGGATGCATCTTCTCGCCGGGATGACGAGTTCGTGCACAATCTCAACGGGTTGCTTGCAGATCCAAATATCATCCCTGTCTGGGACTCCAGGATGGCCGAGTCCCAGCCGTCGACCGCGGGCTCATCTACTTCGCAGACTCCCCCTGCGCCGTATGTCATGCTACATTTCAGTCAGATCACGTGGCTTAACCTGCTTTGTAGATCTGGCAGTGGCAATACGCCCACGTCGCTTCCCCCTGGGACAACACCAGAACAGCTTGCACGTCTTCGAGCACTTGTTACCTCCATGGGTGCCAACGCCGGTCCCAATCCAGGTCCGTAGCCTTGTCTTCCATGCTTCCATTCTTTCCGCTCACAACATCACGCCACGGCTCTAGACGACGAAATCGCACTCCCAGACATTCTGACACCCTCCAATCTCTTACCGCTTTTCTCGTCTCATCCAGCACTCCTGTCCTCTCTTTTCCCTCATCTCCCACCGGATCTATTGCCATCTGGCAACGCGCCACTGACGCCACATCAAACAGCTCAACTCACCGAAAACCTCCAGCGTACCATAAACTCGCCACCGTTCCGCTCGTCAGTCGCCCAACTTGACAGAGCACTCAGAACGGGTGCATTAGGGAGTTTCGTCAGGAGCCTTGGGCTACCGGAAAGTGCAGGCACGGGGGTTGGTGCATTTTTGAGGGCGATCACAGAGCAAGCACGGAGGGAAGGGCCAGGGGGAAGTGGAAGTGAACAAGAAGATAGGATGGAAGAGGACTAGACTTCTGTGTAAGTCTTCGGGTGTACGTGCATGCATACCTTGACATATTAGAACCTCTTGTCATTACAACCATGACACCACTTCAGAGTAGTCGACGACGGAATAAAATTTGAACACATGCAATTGACTGCGGTGAGGCCAGAATAGATGTTGGTTTATATCGCAAGAGTTGGGTCATGTGCCGGGTCAATCTATTGTGTATCTCGAACATACGGGCAGTGTGGAATTGCGGCACTGAAATATGAAAAAAGTGTGCGTTCGAGTACCTCCAATGAAGTTTACCATTATGATTAAAAAATGACACATCTTAAGCGCTCAGGATTTGCACATTAGAGAGCTTCATTGTAACATGTTGCACGAAAAGTTGTGTAGATAAATAAACAATTGGCTAGCTGAAAGCGGTGAATACACGGGTCCAGGACATATGCATGTGAGGAAGCGAACAGTGGGCAAGCATGCTGCAACAGGTATCATACATCCAATGATGTTGATGATCGCATACCCACTGAAAGAATGCGGGTCACCTCAATCCTCCAACATGCGTGGTCACCTTAGTGGCCACGCTCTGTCAGCCAGCGTAGTACAATGTCTCTGAAATACTGGTTAGTCACGCCCATCCACATAGGCCATAGCTCACAGATTGTGCTGGCTTCGCATCGAACACTGGTGAACAAGTCAGTGACATTCACATAATCTGAGTGTTGGACTGATATACGTACTGAATAACACTGGGGCAACACAATGAGGGTTGTTAAACACTGGTGTCATCAAATGAAGCCATGGGTACTGACTGAAACAGCACGATTCCGGATTCTGTCTAGTTGGCTATGGATATGTGAGTCGACGCAGGCGATGCTCTAACAGGAGAAGTGAACTTACAGCTCGTGGATAAGGTCTTTTACGGTTGCATGACCAGGAATGTCATTTTTATTGCCAAGCTGAGATGGTCAACCAATGAACGACGATCAAGAGGGTTCAGCGTAATGGGTACAAGACGCCAGATGGCCAAAGTTAGACAATGGATACGCACAACAAGTAATGGGACGCCTGCGAGACTGGGCTGCGAGAGGAGCTGGTGTAGCTCGAAGCGAGCCGTGTGGAATGTATCCCGCTACACGTTCGCAGTGTCAGCTAATAGTGCTTAGATTGTCTGCGCCACACGGGTACATACGTCTGCGGAATCTACGACGAATCTTCACCGACCATGAGCTTGCTTCCTCGTAAGAGCGAGTAAGGACAGGTGTGAGGGTTGTGGTGCAGAGCCGGAACAAGACCGATAAAATATGAGATAATGCAACGAAAACGTACACGACTGCATCAACACCATTACAATACCTTTCCCACATCGAACGAAATTTCGATTGCCCGGCAACATCCCAAATCTTGAGTGTCACCGCGCCCTTGCGAACTTTGCGGTAATTGAATGCGACGGTCGGAACAACGTCCTCTGTCCACTGCAATTCACGTCGCGGAATTAGCTCAGTTCAAAGACAATACAAAGACGGCAGACGCAACTTGTCCGGACCCCAAGACGTTGACAAATGATGTCTTCCCCGATGCCTGCATGCATTTCTTTAATTGTGGTCACGCCTCCACACACGCGGCGAAATGCACCTGCAATCCCACCACCGAAATCTCGGCTGATTTGGCAAAGAAGATGCTATGTATGAACCACTTTATCCCCAGAATAATACCTTGATAAATTATTGAACTCACCTCCTAAACCAAACGAGAATGGAAGAGAAGAACGACATTTTGCGCGGTCCACGTAGTCGATGGCCCGCGTAGTTGGTGGCTTGGGCGCATAAGATGCCGACGGCAACTGTGTTCAAAGTCAGCGTAACGGAGTTCAAAATTCGGTGCACCAGGCCACCGCTACTCAGTACTCATCGATGCACTCATCAATCATCCTAGAAGTCCGGAACTAGAATGAACCTGAATTCTTATATGGAAATAAGAGGATCCGAGTATCAAATTTCCGTTCAAATTTCCTCGGCGACTTGAGGGCCAGGAGCGAAAACAGGTTTGATTTAGCTGCATAGCATCTTATTCTGGATCACAGCCCAGGGTTGATTATTCATTGGTAGAGTGATTACCCAATGGATGGCAACTGAGGTTCAAGCCCAAGTTTAACGCCGTTGGCGTTGGATGGCTGGGCCAAATACACCAATCATCGTACCCACTTGCCCCCATGCTTGTACAAATGCACAAATTGTGGGTTGGCCAGCCTGTCAAGTCCGAGTCTTTTATTCTTAGTGATTAAAAGACAGTCACTTCACGTTATAGCTAATATACGGTAAGCTAGGACACAAGTTTGTTACGCTCAACGGAGCTTCTCAAGGGAAATCAGCACTAAGAGTGCATGGGAGGCGACACAGACGGGAGAAGGGAAGACGTTGTCTGGTATTGTGGACATAGTAAGTGAAGGTAGGCTAGAGAGATGAAGTCACCTGAATCGAACTTTGAGGATGCGTGGATTTTTCGGGTGTCAGAAATAATAGGGCAAAGGGTGAGGTTGGCAATCCAACCCAGCTCATTTATCGCACATCATGCAACGATGTTGGTCTGCTCACCTGCCGTCTCCTGCCTTGCTGAACTTCTGGCTAACGTTTATTGGGGCGCGTAAGTCCTGTAGGCTCCTCATAATTGATATCAGGCATGTCTGGAAACAAGGACTATGAGTTAGCGGGGTGCGCATTCACCATTCCATCCCATTATACTTGGTGTTCTTTGGGCAAACAGTGACCAACTTGACTCGATAGTGTTCAGAAGTGAGCATGCGACTTCGTACCGTGGACTGATACACACATTCGATATTGGCAGGGACTGTATTAGAGAGGTGTCTTCCAACCATACCATACACAATCAAAAACTCTGAACTGCGACCGCTGGATTGCGATGACTCCTTGAACATATTCTTTACTTCGTCAAAACGGGATGGTGGCAAATACCATCAACACCATTTAATACACGGACGAATGCTATCGGAATGTCTTCGATTTCGCCAGCACTTCAAGCATTGCCACTATTCAGCGACATCTCTGAAATAACAACCCACATGCAGATTGTCACTGTTTCTGCCACATGCGTGGATCAGCTGTATCATTTCACTTGAATTCATGTCTTTAACTCCGTGTTGGAATCGCTATTAGTAGCACAACAAGGTTGAAGATAGGCGAGTCCAATATCTCCTAGCTGACGCTCTCACTGACAGCTCCACCTTAATGAACAGATGGAACCCGGGGATTCTCTCCCGCATGTGCCTTACTACCCACTTAGGCGTCGGACAGCATGGGAAAAACCTGGGTTTTTGCCGCGGGGGACTTCGTCCTTGTGACTGAGCCGAGATGCCGAAGGTTGATATGTCGTGACTCGAAAGCGCTGATCATCGCGGGCTGCCAGTCGTCAGTCTGATGTTTCAGCACTGCGCTCGTGCCCTATACCCACCCACCATCACTGATGCCTCCTCAAAGATCACATAGTTGCACGTCTGCTTGTCACACCCCCACTGAAGGGGAGAAAGAGAAGCAAAAGGAGACCGTGGAGGACGACAATCACTCTGGGAGTGATGGGAGTCAATCAGCTATGAAATCAAATTCTACTCACTGGACAATTGACGACGAAGTCTTGCTTCTTGATTTTATGCTTGCAAACAGATCAATGATGGGCCAAGGTGGCTCCAGGAGTTCATTTTGGAACGACCTTGCTAATCAGCTACCGAAACCAACTCACGGCAAGGCAAAGACAGGCAATAGCTGTAAAGAGAAGTGGAAACAAGTACGTGTC
>JBBPTX010000176.1:0-53077 GCA_038094595.1 Pulveroboletus aff. annulatus
CACTGTGATGTGATCCCTTATCTTTAATTACCGTTGACACCTTCCATTCTACCCACCCGCAGCAGATCAACGGCTGGTAACCTCATGTACTTATTAATCTCCGCTACAGGCCGACTCCTCATGTCGAACATGTTGAGCCTAGGGGATGGACTTATGTAGATACGTATCTAGATCGATACACAACATGTATCTACACGTAGAACAGTATATAAAGCGAGACTGGACGGAGCTCAGTCTCCAGTCTAGTTCTCTTGTTCTCTGCCTATAAAGTAGTATTAAGACATCTCTCCTCTCGATGTCTATCTGATAGTGATTGCCTGCAAGACCTTGTAGTCGCAACACTGCCTAGTTAGTGCTAGCAATCCACTTGTCTTTTGCTCCTCAGTCTTTGTTCTACTATTAAGTGAACGCTTCATGCTTGGCTCGTTGCCTTCACATGTCCTCGAACCCTTGACTCTATGACCCACTTGTCAAGCTAGACGGTGGTTACCTTCAATCCGTCAAACACCTTTGACGGTCCTCTTAACCCAGCATCCCCACGGCTGGCCCAGTGTCATTGTATACATGAATGACTGAACCCCTTGACCCTGCTAGGTGTTAGTAGGTCTATGTTGCAACTACAATTCTTGTAGGCAATCACCAGTCACTTAGATGTCGAGGGAATTCTTTGTTATGCTTTGTAGGCAATTTAACAGGAGAACTAGACTGGAGACTGAGCTCCGTCCAGTCTTGCTTTATATAGTATTCTATGTGTAGATACATGTTGTGTACTGATCTAGATACGTATCTACATGTGTCCATCCCCTAGGCCCGACATGATCGACATGAGGGGTCGGCCTGTAATGGAGATTAATATATACATGAGGCTACCAGCCGTTGATCTGCTGCAGGTGGGTGGAATGGAAGGTGTCAATGGCAATTAAAGATAAGGGATCACATCATAGTGATGGGGTGACTGATGTGAGGTCTGTGATGATCACGATGTATTAAATACATGTGGTGATCTGTGGGGCGAACGGTGAAGAGCTGAAGGTGAAGCCCATTGATCTAGAAGGGCCTGTAGATCCCCTGTGTCTAGCACAGTGTCTAGGTCAGGTTTTCCCTTGATAAGATAAAGAGAATGTCCATATGCGTGAAGTAAAGGGTGAAAAATACATAGCTGTAACAGTCTATGCACGATCTTACCCAAGGCCACGTGTAACAAAAGAACTAAGCTACCTCCTTGCCTAGGTACTATCATATACGCCGCCCACTATAGCTTCCCACCAAAACACTTGAACCACTGATCCACATTGGAACCCTCGAGAACCTCCACATACCTCGCACTCTGACTCCTCTGACACTCCTGATGATCCCAACCAAGCATATTGGGACGATGACCCTGATACGCCTTTATTAGACTCTGATGAAGAATGCACCACTCACGACCTTGCCCACAGCTTTTCTGCCTCTGTGCAGATACCTCATCCTCAGACTCCCCCGTCTCCTACACCCAGACACCAGACTGGCCACATCTTTCCCCCAATTCTCCGTCCTCTGTCCCCCACTATGTCTACAAAACCCCTCAAACTTCACATTGGTACTCCAGACAAGTACGATGGCAATTACAAGACAGCCAAGCAATGGCTGAACTCTGTTATTTTCTACCTCAACGTCAACACTGAGGTATACACCACTGACACCAAGTGAATCGCATTCGCTCTCTCTTATATGACCAAAGGCCCCACATTGATGTGGGCAAACACCTTCCAAGCCTCGAAGATCACAGCTGATGGCTCGATTTTGATGGGCTCATGGTTCGACTTCCGCAACGCCTTCATAATGGCATTTAAGCACTATGACACTACCGGCAACATGATTGCCTGGCTCACCACAACTTGCATGACTGCCACCAAGAACAGCGGTTACTCCCCCTCACTCACTGAGTATAATGCTCAATTCCAGAACCACTATGCCATTGCCAGCATAGTGGACCACAACGTCTTAATCAGCTACTACTCAGCCGCCATCCCCGAAGTTCTCATGCATCATATTCTGGCCATGGAGAAAGTTCCCACAACTATCAACAACTGGTTGAAGAAGGCTGTAACCTTCCAGACCCACATGGAGCGTGCTAGAGAAATCGCTGCTTGACACAAGACCCCCTCCTGCCACATGTACCATCAGTACACCATCCCTACCCCCGCTAAAGACCCAAACGCTATGGACATCAATGCCGTCTGCCTGTTACAATCCGCTCGCAAGACGAACACTTTCTCTTTTCTTTCTCTTTCGGACTAATCATTTCATTTCACATGCTTAACTCGCATCCCTTCATGTCATTCTACGACATTCCATACCTCTCATAAGCATGCTTATCCCTCACCACGCAGGTACTCTTTCTCTTCTGCTTTTCTCACGCCATATGTGCCGGCCCTTAACATCTTTCTCTCATGCATGGATTCTCTATGATTCTTTCACATTCTATTGCCGCTTCTCACGCCGGCCCTTAACCATTGTGATGCGTTACCATCATGCTTTTACTTTGCTATATAAACCCCTCAACTGGGCTTTTCCTCTCTTTTCCTTAGCTTAGTTCTATCTACGGCTTCCCACCTAGTTACTCTAAGCAATCTATTCCTGTTCCTTGTGTCTTTGCTCTACCATTAAGTGAGTGCTTCACTTGAACGGCCTGCCTGCCTTCATGTGTCTAAACCCTTGACTCTACCAACTGCTAGTCAAGCTAGGCTGCGGTAACCCTTGACCCGTCAACACCCTTGATGGTACTCTCGAACCAGCATCCCCACGGCTGGCCCTACGTCATCGTATATGTATACGAATGACTGACCCCTTGACCCTACTAGGCATTAGTAGGTCTATGCACGACCTTACCAAGGCCACACATAACACCACCTCCCATGCCTCACTCTGGAAGAATGGAAACAATGCTGGAAAGAAGGCAGGTGTTTTCGATGCCATCAGAAAGGACACAGATCCTCCACTTGCCCTGTGTTCACCTTGAACACTTCAAGGCTGAAGAAGACTGTTCGGAAGGTCATAGAAGTGGAAGTCGAGGATACGGAAGAAGTCCCTTGACTACAAGAGATAGACGATGAAGATGACGATGAAGACCCAAAGGTGTCTCGCATCACCTTTACCTCTCAGGATTTTTGAAATGGGACGCTGCCTCGACGTCAGTAGTCCCTCCTTTCCTTACGTGTGCATCTGTACTTGTATCTATGTCCAAGAAATCGATGAGGATCCCTTTACAACTCATCAACCCCTTGCATACCATGAAAACCATTAACACCCATGCCCTTATCGACAGTGGGGCAGATATCAACTGCCTCGACTGGAGCTTCACTCAAAAACATAGACTTCCCCTCAATAAACTCCCCACTCTGATCCCTATCAACAATGTTGATCAAACTCTCAACACCAAGGGAGCTATCCACTACACTGCCTCCCTCTTCACGAACATTGACGGAATTGCTCAAAATATACAATTCCATGTCATGCACTACGGGTCTGAGAACGTGATTCTTGGAACATCCTGGTTACGACTTACGAACCCTTCCATTGACTGGTTGTCACAGATGATCAATATCCCTGAATCAGTAGACAAGTCCGCCTCTCTCTACCACATTCACGTTGCTGATCTCAATGACACAACAATGCCCAATCTTGGGTGCCCCCTTTGAAACCTCCCCACCATGTTATGGTTGAAACCATCCCTGATCACACCCTCTTCATATACCTTGACATGCCCGACAGAAATCTCTATGTCTGCCGCACATTATACAACCACTCTTGCCAACGAGTTCTCAAATTGGGATCCCGTTATCACCAGACACATCCGAAGCTTGTTGCCAAGCTTACCATGGCCACTGAACTCACAGCCACTGCTGAAAAAGCCAAGCCAAAAGTTACCCTCCCTGACTCCTACAAAGAGTTCATGTCAGTCTTTGTCAAAAAATCTGCTGACTCCTTTCCCCCCTCTCAATCATATGACCACAAAATTAATGTCAAAGAATTGTTTATGCCCAAGATCGGCAAGCTCTACCCACTCACCCCTGACAAAAAGAAAGCCATCAAAGATTTCCTCAACAAGAACCTTGCCACCGGCAAGATTTGCCCCTCGAACTCTCCTCAAGTGTCACCATTTTTCTTTGTCAAGAAAAAGGATGGCAAACTTCGCCCCTGCCAAGACTATCGCTACTTAAACGAACACACTATTCACGATGCCTACCCCCTTCCACTAATCTCTGACCTCCTAGATAAACTTGAAGGAGCCCATGTCTTCACAAAGTTTGACATATGATGGGGATATAATAACATACATATAAAAGACAGGCACCAATGGAAAGGTGCCTTCCTCACTCACAAGGGCCTCTTTGAACTGATGGTTATGTTCTTTGGAATGACCAACTCCCCCGCTACATTTCAACGTTTCATGAACGATTCCTTCCAGAATATGATCACAGAAGAATGGCTGGTAATCTACATGGATGATTTACTTATCTTCTCCCCAGACGATGAGACCCACATCAAACACACCTGCCAAGTCCTTCAGTGAATGACAGAACTTGATCTCCACCTCAAACTGGAGAAATGTCAATTTGCCATCCTGAAGGTTGAATACCTCGGGATGATCATCAAGGAGGGACAACTCACCATGGACCCCATCAAACTAGATGGTATTGCCAAGTGGCTGATGCCACAAAAAGTCAAAGATGTCCACTCTTTTCTTGGATTTGCTAACTTCTATAGAAGATTTATCCCCAGCTACTCTAACATCACCTGCCCCCTCATTGACCTCACCAAGAAGACCATGCTCTGGTTCTGGTCAGTTGCTCAGCAGACTGCCTTTGAACAACTCAAGAAGTTGTTCCTGTTACAGCTATATATTTTTCACCTTTGCTTAGCGCATACGAACGCTTTCCTTTATCTTATCAAGGGAAAACCTGACTTAGACACTGTGCTAGACACAGGGGATCTACGGGCCCTTCTAGATCTGTGGGCTTCACCTTCACCTCTTCACTTTCGCCCCACAGATCACAGCACGTATTTAATACCTCGTGATCATCACAGACCTCACATCAGTCACCCCATCACTGTGATGTGATCCCTTATCTTTAATTACCGTTGACATCTTCCATTCTACCCACCCGCAGCAGATCAACGGCTGGCTACCTCATGTACTTATTAATCTCCGTTACAGGCAGACTCCTCATGTCGATCATGTTGAACCTAGGGGATGGACTTATGTAGATACGTATCTAGATTGGTACACAACATGTATCTACACATAGAATAGTATATAAAATGAGACTGGACGGAGCTCAGTCTCCAGTCTAGTTCTCTTGTCCTCTGCCTACAAAGCATCCCTCAGATAGTACTCCCCTCGACGTTTAGGATAGTGATTGCCTGCAAAGAACTTGTAGTCGCAACAAACCAAGGCAGAAGCAGACCATCATTGCCTATTTTCTGCTACCCTTTGCAGCTTGTTCTAATCCCAGCTGAAGCTATGCTACGATACTGCCCTTTTTTTTGTTGCCGTGAAATCCTGGTTTCCAGTTTCTAGCTTTCAGCTTCAACATGGACATTCCTCAAAGTAGACCTTTGACAAACTGGTAACTTCAAAAGAGTCCAAGGGGCTTTTTTGATGTGATGCCAGCTTCATTTGCCCTTGGGACCACATCACTCCCTTTCTCACCCCCGGCAATGCTTCTTGGCAATCTGGCAACACTTTATGACATCTACCTGAACTAACCAGGAGTCCTTCCTCAGCTTACTTGATGCATGATGTGATGATGAAACCTTAGATTTCATGCAGTGGAACACTGGATGGGTCTGGTCATAAAAAGCAGGACTTGTGCATACAGTTTGACCCACTAGAACTACTCCAAGTGCTTCACCTGCTCATTCCATGTTCTTTCCATGTCCTGACTGCAAGCAAACATTCAAAAGTGCCGCAACCTGTAGCCATCACTGCTGGAGCCAGCACTCCAAAATCCCCTCCATCACTATGGCTGGCAAGGAATATGCCATTGAATGGGATAGGGGTAAGCTGCGATGCCCTGTTGATCACTGCAGATGTTTCTATATGACCAGGGAGGTGTTTTCGAAACATGCAAAGATGGCGCATGGAATCAAGGGTGAGCCATCAATGTCATCACCACCTGCGACAGGGTTATCCCAATGTAGCATCCCCAGCCAGTGGCTTTCTTCCATGTCATTTGGGAGTAAGTCAGATGTTCTTCTGCATCCACTCAACATCTTATTTACTCCTCTCCCAGAGAGTAAAATTGCAGATGCTTCTGGGTAAGATTGTGGCAGTGAGGCTCCATCATCTGCAGTGTCCAATATCGCATCTGAGGACAGGTCGCAGATTCCACTTCATCTGCTAGATGGCAGTAAAGGAATCTCAACATTGTCCTCAGGGAGAAATGCATGCTAACTGCTGTTCTTCTCAATAGTGTCCACCTGCCAGGGTAATAACGTGGCTGCAGAGGTGGAAGAGTCTGCTGCTGGCCACTCAAGGCTCAGTTGGGGAGGTGAGTGTGACCAGTTCCAATTTCGGAAAGAGTTTGTTGGTACAGGTTCTGTCCAGAAGGTGAACATAGGTACCACAGCCAAAGACATGGAGATGTGAGATGTCAGGTTTCTTCCCCTTGAGCATCTCATGTGGAGTATGCCATGCAAGACAGTGAGAGGGTGTATGGTTGTACACATATGTGGCATGAGCAGTGGCAAATTCCTAGTAGGATGTAGAAAGACAGGCATCGTGCCTCATGGCTTCTGCTTTGTCCATGATGGTATGCATGTATTGTTCAACATGACCATTTTGTTGTGGTGTGTGAGGTGCACTCTGACAGATGTGAATTCTGCTCTCTTGCAGTAGATGATCAAATGCTTCTAATTTGTATTTGCCTCCAGCATCAGACATCCAGCTGACTGTGGCCATGAATTGGTTCTTGACATAGGCCATGAAGTCTTTTGTAGCAGACAGAGCAGCTGATTTGGTCCGAAGTGGGGTAGTCCATGCCATAAAAGTGTAATTATTATAAAAAATGATCAAGTAACGGTACTTCCGGTAGGAATCCACTGGAAATGATTTGAGATCTGAGTGAATGAGTTCAAATGGATGGGAAGCTCTCCATTCATTAGGCGGAAAGGGTCTGTTTGGCATCTTGCCCAGAGCACAGCCAGGACATATGGTGTTGTTGGTGGATATATCTATTTCCAGAAAACTGGAAGTGTGCTTCTGAGCATAATGAATAACATCTTTTGAGGGATGTGCAAAATGCCTATGCATGGTTTCATAGTTGATAGTAGCCATAATGCTGTTTGTCTTTCCACTCAAGACAGCAGCATTGATATAGTAGATTGTGTTGGAACCATGCAAATGGAAGTCGATGATAGTTTTGTTGTTATCGAACAGTGTAATATGTAATTTATCCCCTCTGACAGTTAATCCATCTTGTAGTAGAGTCCCCAGGGATAGTAGACGGTGTGTGAGCATAGGTACATAGAAGGTGGGGTAAAGCTGTAGAATGGATAGTTCCCCTGATGGTAAGTGGCATTGCAAATTGACAGTGCCTTTGCCAGTGATTTTAGCAGTACCATTTGCTGTTAATGATGTCATTGGAGTCTTTAGACATTCATAGTCTGAGAAGTCATCCATTGAACTGGTAAAGTGGGCAGAAGCCCTGGAATTCAACATCCATAGGTTCTGTTCAGGTTGTTTGCCCTTATAGTGAGCACAAGTAGACCATAGAACATTGTGCGGACACAAAGGATTCATTGCAAGATCCATATCTATGACATTTAAATTACTGACTACATGCTGTAAATACATTTGATATGGCAGCACATTAGTCAATAATGTTGCAGAAAGATGGTGAGATACATGCCTTAGAGGTCCATAGTTATCTGTTACAATTCACTTACAAGACGAACACTTTTTTCTTTCTTTCACTATCAGACTAATCATTTCATTTCTCATGCTTAACTCATATCTTTCCATGTCATTCTATGACATTCCATACTCCTCGTAAGTGTGCTTATCCTCCACTGCACAGGTACTCCTTTTCTTCTGCTCTTCTCACACTGAATGCACTGTCCCTTAATGTCATTCTCTCATGCATGGATTCTCTATTGTTCTCTTCATTTCTAATGCCGTTTTCCATGCTGGCCCTTAACTTGTGACATGTAATCATCACACTGTTACTCTTCACTATATAAACCCCTTCAACAGGGCCTTTCATCTCTTTTTCTTAGCTTAGTTCTACCTATGGCTTCCCGCCTAGTTAGCGCTAGCAATCCACCTGTCCTTGCTCCTCAGTCTTCGTTCTACTATTAAGTGAACACTTCATGCTTGGCCTCGTCACCTTCATGTATCTTTCTACCTTGAACCTTTGACCCACCAGTCAAGCTAGACAGTGGTTATCCTTGACCCATCAACACCCTTGACAGAACCTTCGACCCAGCATCCCTATTATGCGTGGCCATGGATACGGTCGCATGTAGACCTACTAACACCTAGCAGGGTCGAGTGGATCGGTCATTTGTGTATATGACGACGTAGGGCCAGCTGTGGGGATGCTGGGTCGAAGATACCGTCAGGAGTGTTGACGGGGTCAAAGAGGCTGCTGTCATCTAGCTTGACAGACAGGTCAAAGGTTCAAGGTAGAGACACACGAAGGCGGTCGAGCCATAATGTGAAGTGCTCACTTAATGGTAGAGCGAAGACGCAAGGAGTAAAGGCAATGGATTGCTAGTACTAACTAGGCGACAAGCTGTAGGTAGAACTAAGCTAAGGAGAGGGAATGAGGGACCCTATTGAAGGGTTTATATAGTAAAGTAAAAGACGTGACAGTTACGTGTCACAATGGTTAAGGGCTGGCGTGGGAAGCAGTGTTAGAATGGAGAAGCCCATGGCAAAACCACGCATGAGAAAGAGACGTTAAGGGCCGGCGCATACAGCGTGAGAAGATCAGAAGAAAAGGAGTATCTGTGTGGTGGAGGATAAGCACACTTATGAGATGAATGGAATGTCGTAGAACGACATGGAAGGAATGAGTTTAAGCATGAGAAATGAAAATTATTAGTCCGAAAGAGAAAGCAAGGAAAAAGTGTTCGTCCTGCGAGCGAATCGTAACATTACCCCCTTAGTAATCCGAAGCTACGGTGAGGATTCCTTACAAGTCCCTAAAAGCAGGTCCCGGGGAGCCAGTGATATTGGCGTAGCCAACGTCATCTAGTTCATCTCCATCCTCATAGGGAGAGGGGGCACGAGGAGAGGAAGGCACAGGGTGGTAAGACTGTTGAGAAGAAGAGGATGACTGACGAGAGGTGCGACGAGGTGTGGCTCGACGGACGATTTGTCCGTTGCAGAACGCAGCTTGGGGGCGGCGAGGTGTAGACGTAAACGAGGACTGAGCACGGGGAGAGGTGAGGCAAGAGGATCCTGGGCAACGGGCTAGAGAGTGACCAGGTGCTTGTTGGCGGCATCCGGTACAGATGTATTATCTGTAGGATAACTGGGTATGCCCAAGACAGTGGCACTAGAAGCATTGTTGATTGAAGCGAGGGTGTCCAGGATAGATGTGATCTCTGCCATTTCAACCAGTCCACCAGTCGTTGAGAGTCTGCCGATGGATAGGCAATCCATCCCTCAAGACTTTGTTTCCAAGTCCTCGACCAGCGGTGGCTAGATCTTGGAAGTGGTTATCGACGTCGAGGAGGAAGGTGTCGTAGCCCATCTGGAAGGCGTGAGAGTACAACTGGTATCGTGCATGGTAGATGAAGTCCTGCATCGTTCTGCTGAGGGTTGTATGAGGGAATACTGGGCCAGAGCCAGAGACAAAGGCGGCGACATGATTGATCTGCATTGCGGTTTCGAACCAAGTAAAGATGGGCGAGCCATCAGAAGAGTAAATGCTAATGGGAACACGAAGGTGATCATCAGACATAAGCAAGTGAAAACGAACATAATCCTCATCAGTGAACCGCTCCTCCCAAAGCCGGTTGGTGTGGCAATGAGCAGGGACGTCTAAGGAAACCTGGGAGTCCCATCCAGAGTGAGCGACGAGGGACTCCGAGCTGGGTGCGCGGATGAGCTGGGGGCGATGGACATCTAAGAACGAGGGAGGTCCGGGAGAAGGTTCCCAATAGGGCGGAGGAGTAAACATCAGCGAGGATTGGATCCTGCCCAAGATGGGGGAGACATGGGATTGGGGAACATCGCCAACAAGAGTGGTGAAGTTGACAGGTTGTGGGGTGGCGGGGTGAGTAGGAGAGACTCTCTTGGGGTTGGTAGAGGGTGCGGCGGCAGGGGTGTCGACATTGGAAAATTTGATGGCCATGAGAAGAAGATGGAGAGGGTTTATCTGTGGCATGGTGGGCAAGCGGGTGAAAGAGAGAAAGTGCAAGGGTGTCATCTTTTATAATCTTCTAGCAACTCTGACAAGTGTTTCAGGTTCCACTCGGGTTCCCATGATTCTTCTTTGGCAGAGTACCCTTTCCATTGGATCAGGTATTGGCGGGCTGATGGCATGCCACGATGTCGTATGATTCATTCAATTTCATATTCCTCTTGTCCTTCGACAAGATCTGGAGGCGGTGTGGGGAAGTTCAGGCCATGTACGTCATTTTTGCGATAGGGCGATAACAGGGAAGCATGGAATGTGTTGTGAATTTTCCACGTTCGTGGGAGTTGGAGGCGATAGGAGACGGGGGTGTTACAGCTATATAATTTTTACCCTTTTTCTTTGCGCATATAGATGCACTTTCTATCTTATCAAGGGAAAACCTGACTTAGACACTGTGCTAGACACAGGGGATCTAACGGGCCCTTCCAGATCAGTGGGCTTCACCTTCAGCTCTTCATCTTTCACCCCACTGATCACAGCACGTATTTAATACATCATGATCATCACAGACCTCACATCAGTCACCCCATCACTGTGATGTGATCCCTTATCTTTAATTACCATTGACACCTTCCATTCTACCCACCCACAGCAGATCAACGGCTGGATACCTTGTGTATATATTAATCTCCATTACAGGCCGACTCCTCATGTCGATCATGTTGGGCCTAGGGGATGGACTTATGTAGATATGTATGTAGATCGATACACAACATGTATCTACATGTAGAATAGTATATAAAGCGAGACTGGATGGAGCTCAGTCTCCAGTCTAGTTCTCTTGTCCTCTGCCTACAAAGCACCCTTAAGATAGTATTCCCTCTACTCGACATTTAGGATAGTGATTGCCTGCAAAGAACTTGTAGTCGCAACAGGGGGAGACAACGTCGGAGATAACGAAAGGGCCTTTGCATTTCGTGGCGAACTTCGGGTCTTGAACGGACCTTTTAAGGTTCCTAGCCTCTAGCCAAACTCGTTGTCCTTTCACAAAGGGTACAAATTTTGACTTAGACCTGGACACCATGACTTGACGCACAAGTTCATGGGAAGCGAGGGCTTTGTTTCATAGGGTAGTTAACTCTTTGAGACGGGATTCTACAGCGGGGATATTGGTTTCGGCAATTACCGAGGGAAGGGCATGGGGTTCATATCCCATCATGAGATAGAACGGGGATTTGCCAGTGACGGAATGGGGGCGGTGATTGTGCATGAATTTGGCATGGGAGATGTGCTCGGACCATGTAGAGGGATGATCTCCGCAGTAAATGCGAAGATACGTCTCAACCTCCTAGTTGACACGTTCGGTTTCATCGTCGGTCTGTGGGTGGTAGGCAGTAGAGAGAGAAAGATCATAGTTCAAGAGGCGGCCGAGTTCTTTGGCGAAGGTAGAGGCGAACTGTGGTCCTCGGTCAGAGATGATTTTGTCGTAGAGACCGAAGCGGAGGTAAACTTTGTGAAAGAAGAGTGTGGCTATGCCTTTGGCGGTGATGGATTTCTTTGTGGGGCAAAGAATTACCCCCTTAGTAAGGCTGTGGTCCACCACGACCAATAAAGAGTCAAAACCCCTAGAAAGGGGAAGGTCGGTGATAAGGTCGCAGGAAAGCTGCTGGAAGGGGCGGGAGCAAGAGGAAGGGATAGGGACAAGGGAAGGAGACGTAGGGTGTGTGTTAGCCTTGTTGCACTGGCACATGGCACAGCCATCAATGTAGGAGCAGATGAAAGTGACGAGTCCGGGCCACCAGAACTTGGAGGCGACGAGCTGGCGGGTCTTAAGATAGCCGGGGTGACCAGCTAAGTCGTGATCGTGGGAGTGCTGGATGACAGCGCGGTGAAGGTCACGGTTGGGAGGGACATAGACACGCCCTTGATATTGGAGGACACCATTGGAGTACTGCCAATCAGCAAGACAAGAGTGGAAGGTGGGAGAAAGAGAACCATCGATCTCCTGTAGTTTGTGGAGCACGAGGTCGTTGGAGGCAGAGGCGGAGGCGATGTGGTGTGAGAGGGCAGAGTCGATGAGACGAACAAAGAGGGCATCTGGGAGGAGGGTGACTCCCATGTTGTCAGAGTCTGCCCGAGGAAGGAGGTCAGGGTGGCAGGAAAGGGCATCAGGACCGGCAAGTTGTGTGCCAGGGACGTGGGTGATTGAATAGTCGTAGTCAGCGAGGTCGAGGAGCCAGCAGGCTTGGTGGCAGTTGAGGTCCTGGGGGC
This sequence comes from Pulveroboletus aff. annulatus, assembly GCA_038094595.1. Classification (NCBI taxonomy): domain Eukaryota; kingdom Fungi; phylum Basidiomycota; class Agaricomycetes; order Boletales; family Boletaceae; genus Pulveroboletus; species Pulveroboletus aff. annulatus. Next base: position 12,627 of record JBBPTX010000176.1, read on the forward strand.
GGCAGAAATACGTGAGATTCTTGTGATCGGAGAATACCTTAATGGGGAAGGGAGAGCCATGGAGGTATTGCCTCCAGGCTTTGAAACCACATATAACGGCAAAAGCTCCTAATCGTGGATGTTGTAGTTGCGTTCTGAAGAAGAAAATGATTGTGATAAGTAGGAACAGGGATGCCAATCCCCATTCACGTCGGTTTGTAACAAAATGCCACCTGACGCGTATTTAGAGGCGTTGGTGGCCATAGCAAAAGGACGGGAAATATCGGGCATAAAGAGAACCGGCTTATGGAGGAACAACTCTTTGAGTTGTTCGAAAGCAGTTTGCTGGGCGGGGTTCCAAGTCCAAGGCATGGTTTTCTTGGTGAGGTCGATGAGTGGGTGGGCGATGTTAGAGTATCCAGGAATGAAATGCCTATAGAAATTAGTGAAGCCTAAGAAGGAACGGACGTCTTTGACTTTTTGTGGCATAGGCCACTTAGCAATCCCGTCGAGCTTGACGGGGTCCATAGCGAGTTGTCCTTCCTTGACGATCATCCTGAGGTATTCGACTTCAGAAACGGCAAATTGGCATTTCTCCAGCTTGAGATGGAGGTTGAGCTTGGTCATTTGTTGGAGGACACGGCAAGTACGTTCGGTATGGGTGGTGTCATCTGGGGAGAAGATGAGTAGGTCATCCATGTAAATAACCAGCCATCCTTCAGTGATCATATCATAGAAGGAGTCGTTCATGAAACGTTGGAAGATTGCTGGGGAGTTAGTCATGCCGAAGAACATAACCATTGGTTCAAAGAGCCCCTTATGGGTGAGGAAGGCACTCTTCCATTGGTGCCCGTCTTTGATACGTACGTTATTATACTCCAGCATACGTCGAATTTGGTGAATACGCGGGTGCCCTTGAGTTTGTCAAGGAGGTTGGAGATTAGAGGTAGCGGGTAGGCGTCGCAGATGATATGTTCATTGAGATACCGGTAGTCTTGACAGGGGCAAAGCTTGCCATCTTTTTTCTTGACAAAGAAGAATGGCAAGGCTTGGGGGGAGTTCGAAGGGCGAATTTTGTCGGCGGCAAGATTTTCATCGAGGAAATCTTCAGTGGCTTTCTTTTCGTCAGGAGTGAGCGGGTAGAGCTTGCTGATCTTTGGGGTAAACGAGTCCTTGATGTTGATTTCATGGTCGTAGAGTCTGGAGGGAGGAAGGGAGTCGACAGATTCTTTAGTGAAGACTGGGGCGAAGTCTTTATAGGTGTCGGGTAGAGTAACTTTAGGCTTAGCCTTCTCGGTGGCTGCTGTGAGTTCTGTGGTGGTGGTAAGCTTGGCAATAAGCTTTGGGTGTGTCTGGTGGTATCGGGATCCTGACTTGAGGACCCATTGACAAGAGTTGGCGTGAAGCACACGGTGAACATAGAGGTTCCCGTCAGGCATATCAAGGAACGTGGAGAGGGTATGGTCGGGAATAGTTTTGACCATGACATGGCGAGGTGATTTCGAAGGAGGTGCTTGGGGTTGAGCATCGTCGTGTCGCTTGAGATCAGCGATGTGGATGTGGTAGAGGGAGGCTGACTTGTCTATGGTTTCAGGGATGTTGATTGTCTGCGATGACCAGTCAATGGAGGGGTTCGTGAGTCGTAACCAGGGTATTTCAAGAATCATGTTCTCAGACCCGCAATGCATGACGTAGAAATGTACATGCTGAGTGATTCTGTCAATGTTGATAAAGAGAGAGGCGGTATATCAGATGGCCCCCTTGGCATTGGGGGTTTGATCAACGTTGTTGACGGGGATGGGCTTTGGGAGTTTATCAAGGGGAAGTCGGTGCTTTCAGGCGAAATCCCAGTCAAGGCAGTTGATGTCCGCGCCACTATCGATGAGGGCACGGGTGTCGACAGTTTTCATGGTGTGCGAAGGATCAATGAGTTGCAGAGGAATATGCATTGATTTCTTGGATGTGGATACAAGTACAGGGGCACACGTAATAGAAGGAACTACTGATGTCAAGGCAGTGTTCCGTTTCAAAAATCCTGGGAGGTGAAGGCGACGCGAGACACCTTTGGTTCTTCATCGTCATCTTCATCGTCTATCTCTTGTAGCCAAGGGACTTCTTCTTCGTCCTCGACTTCTACTTCTACGACCTTCCGAACGATTTTCTTTGGCCTCGGGGTGTTTGAGGTAAATGTGGGGCAAGCAGTAGCTTGATGTCCTTTCTGGCGGCAGTGGAAGCATCTCCCTTCTTTGTGGCATTGTTCGCGTTCGGTGGGGGTGAGTTGTTGGAGGTGGATAGCATCTACATCCATGGCATTGGGATCTTTGGTGGGGGTGGGGGCGGTGTATTGGTGGTACGTGTGATGAGTGGGGGTCCTGTGGTGAGCAGCGATTTCTCGAGCACGCTCCATGTGGGTTTGGAAGGTGACAGCTTTTTTCAACCAGGTGTCTACAGTGGTGGGGACCATTTCCATAGCTAGGATACAGCGCATGAGGGTGTCGGGGATGGTGGCTGAGTAATAGCCGATTAGGACGTTGTCATCGGTTATGCCGGCAATGGCACAGTGGTTCTGGAACTGAGTGTTGTACTCAGTGAGCGAGGGAGAGTACCCGCCATTCTTAGTGGCGGTCATGCGAGTGGTGGTGAGCCAGGCAATTGTGTTGCCCATGGTGTCGTAGTGTTTGAACACCAAGATGAAGGCGTCACGAAAATCAGACCATGAGCCCATCGAAATCGAGCCATCGGCTGCAATCTTCGAGGATCGGAAGGTGTTTGCCCACGTGAGTGCAGGGCCTCTGGTCATGTATGAAAGTGCAAAGGCAATGCGCTTTGGGTCGGTGGTGTATACCTCAGCATTGACATTGAGGTAAAAGGCGACGGAGTCAAACCATTGCTTGGCCATCTTGTAATCGCCATCGTACTTTTCTGGAGTACCGATGCGTAGTTCAAGGGGTTTGGTGGTCATAGTAGGCGATGGTGGACGAGGGATTGGGGGAAAGATGTGGCCAGTTTGGCATCTGGGTGTCGGGGATGGGAATGTCTGAGGGCGGGGTATCTGCACTGAAGCAGAAAAACTATAGGCAAGGTCGCGGGTAGCGAGTTCTTTGTCTGAGTCTAATAAAGGCTTGTCAGGGTCTTCGTCCCAATACGCTTGGTTGGGATCATCAGAGGTGTCAGAGGTGTCAGAGTGCGAAGTACATGGAGGTTCTCAAGGATTCCAATGCGGGTCAGTGGTTCGAGTGTTTCGGTGAGAAGCTATTGTGGGTGGTGTACGTGATAGTACCCGATCAAGGAGGTAGCTTAGTTCTTTTGTTATGCATGGCTGTGGATACAGTCGCACATAGACCTACAAACGCCTAGCAGGGTCGAGTGGATTGGTCGTTCATGTATACAATGACATAGGGCCAGCTATGGGGATGCTGGGTCGAAGATATCGTCAGGAGTGTTGATGGGGTCAAAGAGGCTGCCATCGTCTAGCTTGACAGACGGGTCAAAGGTTCAAGGTAGAGACACACGAAGGCAGTTGAGCCATAGTGTGAAGTGCTCACTTAATGATAGAGTGAAGATGCAAGGAGTAAAGGCAATGGATTGCTAGTACTAACTAGGCGACAAGCTGTAGGTAGAACTAAGCTAAGGAGAGGGAATGAGGGACCCTGTTGAAGGGTTTATATAGTGAAGTAAAAGACGTGACAGTTACGTGTCACAATGGTTAAGGGCCGGCGTGGGAAGCGGCATTAGAATGGAGAAGCCCATGGCAAAACCATGCATGAGAAAGAGACATTAAGGGCTGGCGCATACAGCGTGAGAAGATCAGAAGAAAAGGAGTATCTGCACGGTGGAGGATAAGCACACTTATGAGATGAATGGAATGTCATAGAACGACATGGAAGGAATGAGTTTAAGCATGAGAAACGAAAATTATTAGTCCGAAAGAGAAAGCAAGGAAAAAGTGTTCGTCCTGCGAGCGAATCATAACAATCCCCACGGCTGGCCCTAGTGTCGTCATATACACAAACAACTAAACCCTTGACCCTACTAGGTGTTAGTAGGTCTGCGTGCAATCTTACCAAAGGCCATGCGTAACATCATCCATGTCATAGTTGGAATCCATCACAGTGCCTATGACTTCATCCAACGGATGTATTTGCTTCTGGAGTGGAATGGTTGTGTTACGATTGGCTCGTAGGACGAACGCTTTTTCTTTACTTTCTCTTTCGGACTAATACTTTCCATTTCTCACGCTTAACCTCATTCCTTCCACGTTGTTCTACGACATTCCATACATCTCGTAAGCGTGCTTATTCCTCCACCACGCAGGTACTCTTCATCTTCTGCTCTTCTCACGCCGCATGCGCCGGCCCTTAAGGTTCCTTCTCATGCGTAGTTTTGCTATTGGCTTCTGCTCTTCTAATGCCGTTTACTATGCCGGCCCTTAACCATTGTGACACGTAACTGTCACGCTTCATACTTCTATATAAACCCTTCAGCTGGGTCTCCTTACGTTTTCCCCAGCTTAGTTCTACCTACGGCTTGTCGTCTAGTTAGCACTAGCAATCTACTCGCCTTTACTCCTCAGTCTTCGTTCTACTATTAAGTGAACGCTTCACACCCGGTCCACCCACCTTCGTGTGTCTTACCCTTGAACCTTTGATCCGTTCGCCAAGCTAGGCAACGGTTATCTCTTGACCCGTCAAAACACCCTTGACGGTACCTTCGATTTAGCATCCCTACAGCTGGTCCTACGTCGTCGTCGACATGAACGACTGATCCCTTTGACCCTACTAGGCGTTAGTAGGTCTACGTGCGACCATACCCACGGCCACGCGTAACAGCGATGAAGGCCAGCAAGGAATGAGAGGGATGATGGGTATGCTGAGGCAAGCATCAAGGGATACAATGACGAGAGCCAGTCTCGAGCAGCAAGGAGAGGAGGAGTTCTGGGGATCTCCCCACCGGATGGTTGATAGGGAGAATCAAGCTAAGGGAAAGGCATAATGTCAGATCGACTGGTATATATAGTGAAGAGTGACAATATGACAGTAACGTCACAGGGTCAAGGGCATGGTTTAGGGGCCAGTGTGGGAAGCAGCAATGGAATATGAAAGAAGGAAGGAGAATGTGATAGAACCCACACATGAGAGTGAAATGCAAGATGCCGGTGCAAGTGGCGAGAGAAGGTGAAACGCGTGTGCAATAAGGCAACACAAGGGAGATAAGTGCACAAGATCACGTAGGTATGGTGACGTACGTGAGAAGGACCTCAGATGGCCGAGGGACATGGGTAAAGGGTTGGCGTGGGCAACCAGAAAAGAGCGGAAGAGTGAACATACGCACAAAGAAGAAAAGAGAACAGGGAAAAGTCGTGTCTAGCACGACAAATTGTAACAGAATCTCTCGAGTTGCTCTGAGTATTCGGGTGAATAGGAAGAGGTGACCTTGCTGTGACTGTATGTTCACAAGTGGAGCTGGATCCGACTTGGGCAAGAGGTAGGATGTATCAAAGTGAAACAACTTAGAGAAGTATCCCCAAGTGTTCTGTGTATTTATACACTACTGTACAAGAGGAGTTATAATGTTCTAAGCCAGCTGGGTAGAGGGTAAGGGTGTTGGGTATGATGTAAGTGTGGAGCAGGGCAGTGTACATGCTGGCTAGTGTGAGGCAAATATGAAAGAATGGAAGTGTGATAGTGAAAGGATAGGTCTAGAGCAAGGGGATTAAAGAAGTGCATATGAGGTGAGGCACCTAGACCAGTGATGTCATGATGACATCATATCTTATCTAATCGGGTAAGAAGGTAAAGGAATAGCAAAGGGAGTGATCATAGATATGATCATGGTGAGATAAGATTAGATAAAGAGGAAAAATGCGAAAATGTCAGTAATATGTAATCAATTCGTAACACCTGCTGGTAGACAGATGGTGGTCTGGGGACAAGAGGTAAACTTGTTGTTATTATCCGAGGTGGACTTGGTTCCCTATATATACTACAGAGGCTAGTAGCTACTATATAGTACTTATGTGATGTAAGTCTCACACTAACTGTAGTAGCTAATACTAAGTAGTTCAACAATTAATGCTGATTGGCTGGGAGTGCTGATAAATTTTTAGTGGTGGAACAGACATGTGATTGGATTAGTAATTACCCTGCCTATAGAGAAGGACCCAGAAACTGCAGAAAGTTATGTTCAAGTGAAGGTTGATGAAGTGCATGCACTTTCTCACAGTTCGCATTCAGTGACCTTCAGTTCTGTTCAGTGACTGGGAGAACACTGCTGGCCTTTCATGTCCCCACTGCCTACTACCACATCCCTGTCAGAAATTTCTTGCAGCTATTATTAGTTATGAGCATCCATATAATATAAGCACCCAAATCCCACGGAACATGCCAAGGCATGTTCATGCGAAACGATCTTTCTTATAATGACCATGATAAACCCAATTATGGTGTGTTTTGTAATATTATAATGACTATATAATGGCATGCCCTGTAATTTGCATTGGTAACCCCATTATAAGTATCTTCCCATGGCTTGACCCGGAATGGTAAGCCGGCGGCATTATCATGTGCAAAATAAATTTCCGACACCGCCTGTTCCAGAGCCGCCGTCCCACATTGCAGGCCCATCACATCTGCTCGCAACTCACAGTGTGAACATTATTGATCCATCACGCAATAGACCATACACTTCCCTTTATTCTGGTGATATAATATCCGGAATCGCCAGTACATACCTTGCTACATGGTACAGCACGTCGTTAATCATATCATACCTGTAGATACCCAATGCATTGTCTGTTGGTTATGTGGAAACCAGGGCATCTACATTCGGCTAGGTTTGATCCAGAGATAGTACCTATAGCATGCGACATACTGGGGGCATAAAAAGAAATCCAGGTTGAGCGGGACCGAGGGACTGAGGGCAAACGTGCGCTCGAAGATACCATACGCTGGAATCCGGGATGGCGAAGTATGTATTCGAGACACACTGAGGAGCCAGGACATAACTCGTACATGGCACGAACGACCTTGATGAGCAGATCTAGGTTATCTGGACTGGGCCGACGGTCGAAAGCACGCTGTGACGATGTGTGACAGGCATGTGACACTCTACCAAAGCCGTCGTGTGAAGTTTTGCAACTCTGTGTCATCTCGACTTCTTGCAGCGGCATCTCTCTGGCACATGAGATTTGCCACGCATACTTCTATCATCTTTGTAGGCTCAAAGGGTAAGGTATTCTCCACCTCTCCATATTTTTTGGGGTCCTCATTCGTCGTAACACAGGAGATTTTTGTTTCACATTGAAAAGTTTTGCAACTCCGGTGCAGTGATAGTACCACGTAGGAATCCTTCCCACCGCCCACTTATGGCCGACTGGAAAGTTGTCTGTGCTTCTACCCTGGAAGCTTTCACAAACCGATACATCGACGCTCGCAATGAGCCTGAGGGACAAGCCAAGATTCTGAAAGATTGCAAGGTGGCCCTCTTGAGTCATGCAGCGCATGACGACGAACTAGAGCTTCCACCCCGTCTCAGATTAGTGAGTACTTGTCTATTGCGCTATGCTACGCTACTCACTGCGTGGTAGGCTATTCAAAACCATTTCCTCCCTCATCTAGACGACGACGATCAGGCGGACGAAGTGTCCGAAATTCGAGAAGCGGAATTGCAGGCAGATCATGCAATGACGGCCGAGGACCGTGAGGCTGCTGCGCGCCCCACTGAGGCGGGCGAGTATCGCAAACCTTGGGACGCTTACAGAGCGGCCTGTCGGATATTCAAGGACGAAATTTTGGAGAATGATCGTCAGAGTCGAGATACGACTGACAGGCGTACATTTGGTGGATGGACGAAGGCAGCTCGAAAGTGGTGGAATGATGCGTCAAAGGTACAAAAAGAAGAGGCCGAAAGGGCAGCCCGAAAATGGAACGAGTTGGGACTCGGGAACATGGAAAAACAAACGGCGTAAGTCTTATTTATTTTGTTGTCGTGAAATAAACTCATATCACGCCAGATATCGGAAAAAAAACCTGAAAAAGGTGTCCACGAGTTTTATTGAGTCTGTAAGGAGAACTATGGGAGTGCACGCAGTACTACTGCTGGGATACAATAACCCGGGGGAGAACATCAAAACGACCATGCAAGCTTTTTTTCCTCTTTAAGGCCAGTTCATTAGCTTTCTAACATCCTTTTAGCTTGGAGACAGATACAGTGATGGGCCGCTCTGCCCCCTTCTCTGCTTTCTCAAGGGATGTCCAGAAGTGGGTTTTGGAAGGAGGGGAACTCTTGGCATCGTACTTAGAGGGTGAAGGTATATAATTGTAATATTTCGTTCTGACTATGAACTGATCAAGAGTTTAGACAAGAATAACAGCGATGACGAGGCTGGGGAGCAGGTTCCCGAAGTTCCCGTCGACGCGTTTGGCAACCCGCTGCCTCCTAGCCATCGCGGCGTCTGTCTGAAGGCGCGCCAGGATGTGGTGCGGGAAGTATTCCGCAAGGCTTACGGTGACCACTTTTGATACTGCCCTGCAAAACGCGACGTCTGACGTGATGCCAGTGAATATTACGCGGAGAGAAAAGGTGACCGTTCCTTGGCTACTTTTATCTAAGGACCCGTCCAAGTACCTCGACATGGACACCATCCCCCAGGAGTTCCGTATCATCGACCCCTCCAAGTTGACAAACGAGGGCATTAGACGACTTTGGGCCCTATGGGATTATAGAAACGACAAAGGACTCCCTATCCTTCGGTTTATAAAAGCTAAGTCCTCCGATATGCTTTCTTCCGGCCCTCAGTCAGAGGTCCCGGCAGTACTTGGGCCACGCAAGCGTACGCATGTTGAGGTCGACGACGATCCGAACCCGTCGGACGCTGAAGATTTCAACCCACTCCAAGTTGTGCGACGTCCCAGGACATTTAAACGCAGGATTGTGGAGGACGAGGGGGATTCGCAGCCTGACGACCCCAATTACCAAGCGGATTCATATCTCTGCTTCGGCAGCCACCTCACAAGTAACCGTTGAAGGTGGTGCCTCTGGTCCACCCCTTCCTGGGGCTTCTGACGTGCAAGCACGGCTCGATTGGGCAATTGTGAGGCACTTCCAGCGGAATGTGCAATGTGCTTCCGCTCAACGTTGGGAGTGTCTCCCTCACCTCGTCCTTAGTGCTGTAAATGATGTGATATTGAGCACTTCGTGGATTAAGGCCATTTACTTGTGCTATCTATGTCCAACAGATACATACATTTTAACCCATGTATTAGCCTTCCAAACTTCAGACATCCAACGAACAGAATGGATGATAAAGTCGGAATAGCGTGGAAACTAAGATCGAAAAGAGTAAATTCTATCGAAGCCTCTAACTTGCTTCTACTACTTGGACCATCGCTACAATACGTTGACCACTGGCATTTGTCGGATTCAAAAACCATTTACCGAGTAACAAGCTCATGGCCATTTAACCACTCCATTTGTACGTCGAAACTTCTTGGTTGAAGCACTAGAGTCCTTCAAGCGATCGCATGGAAAATGAAACTATCCCCGTATAGTTGGGTGTTGATCCTCGGAGTATGTCCGAATTGACCTACTTTCGATGGTACGCGCAATCCACGTAACTTGTATTTCTCAAGGGCCACGATGACGCTACCGTGATTTTGTTGGCTACCCATCTCAATAACATAGATCTCCTTGGGGTGTCTACCGTAAGTCCACTTCTCACACATCTAATTATCGCCACCTAGCAATCATCACGACTGAACAGGTTCACGGAAAACACTACCGTGGAATGGACTGCGATCAATGTAGCCAGATGCCTCCATGCGTTTTCGGCGCCAGAACATATCCTGGTGCCGCCAAACCATTGTCAAGAAGTGCTCCAAGTCAGAGATGGCATGCGACAGAGCGCCGATCCACTCTCTGAAATCTCTTGCATTCGCAAGTGATACGCCACATGCTACGATACGCGTCTTGATCTCCGTCTGCGCAGAGACATACCGCGTTCCCGAGATGATCACTTTGTACGTCGGACCAATGCGATCATCTGTACGTTCTTTCTCTGCCACCATCTCCTTGACAAAACATCCCACTAGCAGGTGGATAAGTCACTATGTGGCCCAGCGTACACACGACCATGTCACCCTTCTCCAACAAACGCAAATTCGCACTTGTCTCCCCCGTCAAATTCACAAACTCTTTTCTACCATGCATACTGCTGAACTTGTGCCGCCACTCGGTAACACGCTGGTCCACTATTTCCTGATATGGCTCTATACACGCCGCTCTCGAGTTGTCCTGCTTACTCCACAGCTTGAGCAGCGTAAACTCGGCACAGATGGTCTTTCCGCTTCCCGTGGGCGCACCTACCTACATGTTTTCGTCAGAAGTATTGAGCGCTTGAAACACTTGCGTTTGAATCTTGTTGAACATCTGGACCATGTTCGAGTAGATTGCCTCATACTCCTTGTTGTGCAACGCAGGGAGTGGTAGAGGTTGCAGGTCAAGGAGGGGCGTCGGAAGGAGGAATTCTTCAGGGTGAATGAGGTGCTTGAATGAGATGGGTAGCCTCGTTTCTGCGTGCAGCCAGTGATCTGACACGAGCGAGATGTAATAGTTGAGAGGAACGGGTTCGAACTTCGGAACGGTGATAGTAGCATTGTGCTTATCTTCGGCATATCATTAACGAAGGACAGATGAATCACGCAGAGAATGATCTCGCCGTCGACGTCCTCGACAAGTATGAAGAACGTCTCAGCACCACCGTGAATCTTTTCATTCCAGCAGAAGTCGGGGACGGTCGACAGATCAATGCGAAGGAGAGAACGCGTTATTGGCTGGACTCGTACTTGCAGCCTAGAAACTTTGGTCAACATCGCTCTTATGCAGAAAAGAAAACGCTCACTGTAATTTAGGGAAATTATGGACGAGTCGGTGAACAAGGCGACCGGCATTGGATAATATATCCCTCTGTTCAGTCCGATTTCCCACCGATCCATCCGATTCTGACAACGGCGACAGCGACAAGCACGTGCCACGCCCACTCGACGACGACGGCGACGCCAACCGTCATGCCACACCCACCGGGGGTCGACCCGCGCGACGATGATGGTGGCGACGTCAATCCTGATTGGATACATCATTTTCCACAACGCCGCATACATGACTTACCCGACTTGTTTGTTGGACCCCCCATTGACAACCATAGTCGCGCCATTACATTGTAACCCTGTTCTACCGTCTACATAGCACTTCAATACTTGGACAATGGAAGGACTTTGCCTGAGAGATTCTAGTACCAATCACCCCCCAACGAACACAACAAGACCTACCGATGTTCGCATACGGACACTTCTTTCGGCCTCCAAGCAACTCAATATCGCCGCTATCAAAAAACGAATATCCTGCTGGCACACTGATCAGCGTGATACGCCTAGACACCAGGGCTAAACTCACTCATCGTGTCCTCGTGGTCATCGCTCGCACCATCGTCCGAGCCGTCACCGTCGTGCTTGTTCAGTCCATTGATCCGTCGGCCCATCTTCGAGTCATGCAGTGCACTGGAGTGGTCGACAAAGGGCGCAGGGCGTTCGTTGGCAGACAGGTAAAGTTGCACGAGGATGCGTTGGACATCTAGTAGGTAGCTCTGTAGGGTATCCAAGTAGCGCCGTGTCTGGAGATGCTTGGATGATGCCACACTGCCCGAGCGTCATCAAATTCGAGACCGGACAGGCGCGAGAGGTACGTACATGTTGATTCCGTTCTCCTTGATGATGTATCCGATACCGTATCCATCCGCAGCAATGGGGCCAAATCCGAACAGGCGCAACGCCGGATTGCCACAATCGGACGTCGACAGGATCGAGGTACCAAGCAAATTCCTGCCGGGTCCACAAAGATGGATGGGAGCGGTCCGGTTTGAGTAGTCGTCGGGGTGGATGGAACAGGATCATCGGGGAGGGGATCCAGGTTTCCAGCGAGCTGTCGTTGGCACAGGCAGTACAGCTCATAGAGATGTCTAACGAGATTGTAAGCTTCAATTTAGTAGTGTATATTCTTGAACTGACCTGTCTTGGCCGAGACCCTGACCTACATTCCCTGGTCAAGGTGATGTGACGTTCACATGCTTTGTGCAACGTAGCTACCTTGTAGTTGTTGGAAGCCTCGGAAAAGAATGCCTGCAAACGAGTGAGCCTGAACAAATGACGAGGGAAACAAAGTACTCACCTTGGTGAACTCTACACTAGCCGGTTGGACGGTCCGGATTGCTTCGGCACGCCCATGCAGAAACGCTTTTGTCATCGCGGGTTCGTACGTACATTCAGTTCTCCCTGATAATAATTTCATCAGTTGTCCACATTTCGTGTGAACCTAACTTGCCGTAAAGCCCAAAGCATGCAGCTTGGAACGCCATCTGAACGAATGCGTCTGGGCTGAAAAGTTCTTGCCGTATCCTTTGAACTCCAGGGCTTGACAGTCGTTCTGACAGATCAGGTCGCTATGCCGTGTTTCTGCTAGGGAAAGTCCAACGCGGATTTGAGGCGTCAACGTCCAGATGAGCTTGACCGGACTGGTATTGTAGTTGTCTAGGGTAGAAACGGCGCTGGATAAGGATGAGCCGTGTGCATGTCCTCCCGGATTGCCTTTGGGAGGCTTGTACGGCTTTGAGTGGGGGGAGAGTGGCGCGTGGGAGAGTGTTGGCGCCGAGGGATTGATGGAACATGCAAGGAGCATGAGCCCCTCGGTGAATACATCCGTAGCAAATCTAATAACGTAGTGAGCACGAAAACGAATCGAGCATGTACGTACTGCACCTGAGAACGGTGTGTCCATCTACCCCGGTATGCTCAAAGTTGGTGCCAGCCGCACCATCTGCGCAAACGATAATTTGAAGCTATACCCCGATGATCGGGAGTCCGTTATCATGTTACAGCCCACAAGAAACGAACCTTGTCATACCACCGGTTCGTACACGTCCCTACCTGAATGCCTTCTTGAAGACTGTAGGTTCTACATAAAAAGTTGGAACAAAGAGCCGCTAGATCCCCTTCCGTTCCTGTTGTCAACGATGGTGCGCTGGTTCTCGACACCTTCGCGAGTGGGCGGGGCATCGTCGAGACAGACGACAATCAGCGCGTCGTCGATGAGTCTCAGACAGGCGGTGTTTGTCCGGTCCTCTGCGAGCGCTTGGCGTATCCAGGACCAAGTCTTGCGATTTTCTGTGGTGAGCACGCCTACGGAGGTACGGGTGATCCGCACCTGTGTCAGGATCCGTGCTGTTCCGAACAACCGGGTGTATTGGTCCATGTCGAGGGGACGCCCACGGACGGAATCGGGGTCGAGTAATCCCGCACACAGATCATGGATGAATCCGAGGGAAGAAATGATGAGGGATGCACGAGGAAGCTGGGATCCTCAATCGGGAGTGGGATCGTTCCTAGATGTGACATCAACTTCGATAGATGATCAGTAGAGAAACGTACTTACACGAGCACAAAGAGCAGGTTGAGAGCAAGAATGACCGGATCGCTATGAGAAAGGTAACTCTCGTACCTAGATCATTCGCATTGCGGTAGAATTAGTCAACAGCGGATTAAAATAGACGAAGATTACGCACCAGAAGTCCTCGATATAGCTGTAACATCGACATGAGTGATATTTCAAGTCGTGACCCGATGGAAAACACACCTTGCACGTCCTGCGGCCCACTGTTTGAGACGTTCTTGAAGAGCGGGTCCTTCTCCCTGGAGAAACGCCTGAACCGCACGGGTACTGGCGGCGTGTTCCTCGTCGTCTTGCGGGCCGCGCAGAGCGGCCAAATAGCGCTCGCAGGTGTGTTCGAGCGGGGGAATGGGTAACCTTGGGAGGGAGTCTTGACTGGCGAATGTGCGGCCCGGGGTGGGCGCGAGCGAGTGGAACTTGGTCGAGGTCATGATGGGGCTCAAAGAAGTGAGTGAACCAAGTTATACATGGCAGGTGGACTTATCGAGCACTGGCCCACAAAGTACCCTGCCTTGTGTTCGCTCCAATTGGATGCGGAGATAGCACTGGTGGCACAGCTCCAGGCGGAAGGCCAACACCGACCCGGTGACAGCCTCAAATGTGACATACTAGTACTAGGTACCACACAACAGTGAGTGCATTGGAACCTGTGAGCCTTTTCTACTTACCTTGTGCAAGGCGTCGGTGAGTTCGAGTTCTGTCGCGAGATCATCCAGCGCCTCTTTTTCTTGCTGTTTTCTTGTCAACGCGAGTCTCGTGCGATGGATTGGGACACACCTTGAGCGAATCGAGTTTGCCTTGGATCCCACGTAGACGCGTGTTGAGCTTGGAAAAGGTACTGATCCGTTGTTGGTCCTCTGTCGAACGGTGAAATGGCGACTGGATGGGTTTAATGCATTACCCCAGGTGACTTCGGCGGTGTCGTCGTTTTCTTCTTCCTCGGCCAGCTAGACGAGATGTGAGATGTAGCATAAAATGCTGGTCAAGACGTGCCATGCGGAGGTTGTTCATTGTTGGCAGTGCCACTCGTCGCACGCCCGTCGTTTTGTCATGGACGCTCTTCACGACCTCTTTTGGGATGGGTGGGTTCGATGCGCACAGTCGCCATTCGACACGGTCAGGTCGCTTTGTTTTTTTACGTGCTATGGACGTATTTTACGAGGGCATGTCGACATGTGCGTGCACGCGGACTCGCACGGGGCGTCGTGGACGGTTATGCGTGGACGTCCAAGGTCAGCTTGTCGTTTGCATGTTGCTTTTGTATTCACCCCGTTGTAGGATGCCATCCTACTCGCCATGAAACTCCCTGCAACCCAGAAAAAAGTGCAACACGAACTGGCCAAGGCAAGGGTCGAGATCGAGGACAAGCTCGTGCCCAAGGGCGACGCGATCGCGCGACACACCGCTCTACCAGAACACGGCCAGTCGCTGGAATGGATTCGCGAGGAGATGGCACGGATGGACGACCACCTCGGTGGACATATGGAGGATGGCAAAGTCTCGGGTACCGTTTACCGTGCGTATATGACATTTGGTGTGGTTTCGCATGATGACCCTATAGGGATAGACGGGGGAGAGGACCTGTCCAAGGTGCTTGTCGCTGCATTTGAGCGCTACGCCGTGTCCAATCCACTCCATCCCGACGTTTTTCCGTCTATCCGAAAAATGGAAGCTGAAATCGTCGCCATGTGTCTATGGATGTACAACAATCCCGGTGGGGCCGGTACGATGACATCTGGCGGTACCGAATCGATCGTCATGGCCGTCAAGACGTACAGGGACTGGGCGCGTGATGTCAAGGGCATCACCAAGCCTGAAATGTGCGTGTTTGTTCTCTCTGTAGTTTATTGCTGACGGCGCGCGTAGGATTGTCCCGGTGACAGCGGATGCTGCGTTTGACAAGGGAGCAGCCTATATGGGCATCAAGATCCACCAAGTGCCTGTCGATCCCGTGACACGCAAGGTCAATTTCTAACGTCATCTGACAATGCCTTGGTACAGAAACAGCAATACCATCATGGTAGGTCCATCTCGTCTCTCGTTTACATCCCATACCCATCCTTTCGCAGCTGGTCGGATCTGCAATCAACTTTCCAGACGGCAATCAAGACGACATTGTCGCCCTCGGTGCACTTGCAGCCAGGTACAACATCAGTCTCCACGTTGATTGCTGTCTCGGTACGTTTACTCTCCCCTTTCTCGAAAAAGCGGGCCTTGGGGATGGTCAGAACGGTTGCTTCAAAATTGACACTGTTTGATTTTCGCGTTCGGGGCGTGACGAGCGTGAGTTGTGATACCCACAAGGTACGTGTCGATGCTGGGTGTGTGCAAGATAATGTCTGATGCCTTGGATAGTATGGATTTGCACCCAAGGTATGCGGCATATTTTTTCAGAGGTATGCTCACGTTCGTTGCACACGTAGGGATCGTCCATGATCATGTGCCGCAACGCCACTCTCCGAAGATACCAATACTATGTCAGTCCCACCTGGACAGGTACGTTCCCCAACTGTTGATCCTGTCCACATGCATACACGCGCGTTCAGGTGGTGTATATGCAAGCCCGAGTTTGTCAGGATCGAGGTGCGAACGCGTCCCTCCCACACCGCCATCTATTCACATTCACTTAGACCTGGTGCGTTGATCGCGGGGACATGGGCTGCGATACAATACATGGGCTCCGAGTACGTCTCCTTCCTGCTCCCGTTTACTTGACCGCGCATTCACCCCAAATACAGCGGCTACCTCGAATCCTGCCGCGCCATCGTCACCTGCGCACGCTACATCGCCAACGCCATCCTCGCCATGCCTGCTCTCACGCTCCTCGGCTCGCCCCCCGCCTCCGTTGTCGCCTTCACCTCGGTCGATCCCGAGGTGCGTATCTACAAGGTGGGCGATCGGATGGGGAAACGGGGGTAGCATTTGAATGCGCTGAGTGGGCCGCCTGGGGTGCATATTGCATGTACGCGGTTGATGCTCCGAGTGGCCGAGACATTTGTGGCCGATCTGAGGGCGTGTGTGGAGGAGGCGAGGGGGAAGGAGGGAAAAGGGACGATGGTGACCTTGTATGGTGCGTGGTGATTTTACGTGGGAGACGGGTGCTCATGGTGTTGGCTGGGTACTAGGGCTGGGCAGTTCGAGTGCGGTGACTTGCCTTGGTCCTGCAATGGGATGTAAACACTGGTCTGTTTGGCGTCGTTAGATGCTGGTCGACACTCTGCGTCAAGACCAACCTGGTGGGTGTCGTCCAAGGCAGCTGTGGACGCCATCAGAGTGTTTGATGGGTGGTAGTCAAGAAAATCGACGACCGACAATGGGCCTACCCTAAATGGAACGCGTCGCGCCATGACGTGCCTTTCTCACTCACCACCATGTCCTCTCCGCCCAGAGTCGATTTCCCTACCTCTGACATCAATGATGTCGACATGGACGCGCCCGCCGGTATGTACTACTACGATATGATACCGGCGGAAGTTTTACTAGTAGGTGCTACCTCAAGTTGGACTGTTGTACATTCATCTGACCTTCTGAGTCTCAGGCTGGTTCCGTGTGTTCAGGAGCTGAGGAATTGATATCGCCCGAGCAAGAGGGAAAATGAACTTTGATGACCATGCTGGCAGTGACTCGGACTCGGACTCGGCGGATGACATTGCTCACTCAGTCTGCCACAACTTTTCCTCGTTTCGATCGTTGGCCCGATGCATTTCTAATAGTTCCAGGTCTAGCGGGCCGCACAGTTGGCTGGCTTGACTTCTGGACCCACTAGAGGCTACACCGCACCATGATTGCGTGGGTTTAATGGCTCACATTATCTCTACAGGGCAAGTACTATTTCCGCAGTATTCATCTCTTCTCATCAAGTGGGTGCCCTTTTCTTACAAGTTTCGTTGGGCGTTCTAAGCTCACTATCATCTTTAGTAAGGATGTATGTATATATGACTCAAAATTGGTCTGGCATGGGAATTAAATCTCCAATTACCATGTTTTACCAAATGTCAGAAACAAAAGTGGAGTTTCCAGGTGGGACGTATGTCGTCGTAGGTATCGGTGTGGCTACCATCGTCGTTGCAAAGCTTATGCAAGGCCCCAGCGTTAGTGAAATGTAGTACCCGCATTAACACGGAATTTGACCGACTTCGATTGCTAGTTCGATGCCTTTCCGACCGTTGGATCCAGTAGCTGGCTTTGCCCCTGGTTGTCTGCTTTAAGAACTTGATGAGTATAGCTGACATCGTACAAGATGGATACCGGAAGGCATGGTCAGGTTTCAGATTTTACGAAGTTCAACGTATATTGATATCCAACCCCTAGAATGGAAAGGTGTACCGGCATTGGACATCGTACGACAGGTTATTTGTAGGACAAGCAACCGGGCATTCGTCGGACTTCCGCTATGTATGTATTCCTCCCATATCTCCCTCCTTTCCTAATCCATCACCCTAGGTCGCGACCCAGATTGGGTTGATCTCAACATCCAGTACACACGGGCTCATCAGGGCGCCTATTGACCACATGGCGTAAAGAGGATACCTTCATCACGCCTACAAGCAGGTCGTCGCTCTCATCGCTATCGTCGTCCCATTCATTCTTCTTTTTCCCTTTTCTCTTGACAGATTTGCTCTTTTGTGCTTCGGCGGCCTTGTGCGCTTCCAAGCACGCTTTGCAGTACGGGACACGCTGATCGAGGATATCACGCTCTATTTCAATGCCGGGAACCTTGAGTCGACATTGGAGGCAGGTAGCCGTCTTAAACGAGCCATGACATTGCAAGACGCGCGTGATGCCTGCAATAGACTCGAGCGTGTCAATGTTTTGGGTGTAATTCTGCATGCAAAGCGGCCGGTCGCGTGGCATTAGGTGTAAATTAGATAGAGTCAGTAGTGTACATACCCGAAGGAGCTATGATGGCCGAAGCGTACAATTCATTTTAGCATAACTACACACAATGCGACATGAACGGAAACAGTACCTTGTTTTTGTCTTCTAGAAGTTTGATGAATCGGTGACAGGGAGAGGGTATGAAGTTAGATGGGTATATTTGACTTGGATCGAACTGTCAGAATTAGATAGGTCCCAGCGCGGGGGTTGATCGTACCTTGCAAAGGAGCTTTACATAAGGGAAGCATCAGTAACTATCTCCTGGGCATCAAGGTGCGTGCTCACTAGAACACTAAGTTGAGCAGTAGTCAGATTGGATTGACCGAGAGCAAAGACGCAAGTCTTACCTTTAGGATTTTCCTTGAAGTAGTGGATGTCGAACCTAAAAACACTAAAAAGACGAGTCCAACAACAAAGAGCCAGAGACAAACATTTGCTGGGGATCTTCTAAGTCGTATTGACCTCTTTCCTTTAGCGTTGCATATAGGCCATTGCGGGACCGAAAATCCGGGATACCACAAGAAACACCTAAAAATTCCGAGAAAATGTAGGTGACGTTTGAAAACAATAGTCACGTACTGATGCCTGCGCCTGTCAGTACCATGATACGTTTTGAGCTGCCTATGAGAGAGACCGCGTCAGAAATTGTATTGTACTGTGGAAGTTTTTCTCTTAGATGTAACCTAGACGACCAGATTCGGTCAAAAGACTCGCCACTGACCAACATTCGACTCACTCTCTTGATATTGCTACTCTAAGGAAATACAACAACGTCTTTGGATGTTTATTTCTGAGTTCTGGACACTACGCCGAGCGTTGAAGGGACACAAAAGAGAAAGAAACTGCGACGTACTAGGCAAATACCGAAAGCAAACAACAGTTTGACAATAGGTATTTTTTGCACGACAACGTATTCTCGAACAAACGAACACATTCCTAGGCATAATAAATCACGGAGCGGCGAAAAGGCTAGATAAAACTTACCGCGTTCCTTGAGGTGGTGCATCATTTTCCGTATCTCGTCCTTGGTCCATGCCCGCATCGCTGAATAGGATAGTGAGCTCACAGGCCGCTCGAACGAATGCCATGATGAAAGAGGTGGTCAAATTCGCGAAGTATCACACCTACCCACCTTCTGCTTCCAAGGCGCGGATCTCGGAAGGGTCGATATCACCGTCCTCGAATTCTGCAGTACCAGCTGCCGCGGAAGGCGTGTTGTGTTCGTGTACGAGGAGAGAAAGATCTTCCGCGTCCGAAGTTTCCGAATCACTGTCGGACTCAGTTATTTCAGCACAGACATCCTCGCTGAGTCCTTCCAATATGTCTTCGATAGTATCCGGGTCCACCTCCACGTCCTCTGCAGCCGAAAGAAACACGCGGAGCTGTAGAGCGTGTATTGGGTTCAGTGGCTTTGACATCATGTCCCCATCTTGACTAGGGGGCTTGTGCGGCTCTGGTCTACTCATCCGTTTGTTGGTGATTCTGGGATGGGGTTCTGGGTTCGAATCCCGGATACCAGGCATTTGGATACGTGAGTACTGACGCGTGTAACCCCAGACAGACAACGGAGGGCGATTGAATGGATCCTGATCATGACTTTTACTGGTTTACTGGGTACGGTTTATTCATTCAGTTGGGCATCGTGGAGCTGATGCATGATGCTTAACACGCTAGGCATCCATCACGAGTGACACACAAGATCATGGCAGACTACGTTTTTGAAGTACTGGACTTTTGTTGGGTGCGGTGAACTTTGCTTTTTTTGCGTCGGTGTTGCCTTCATACCATGTACGAGCTTGTTATACCAAATGTCTGCTTTTTACTTCCTTACAGCTTTCAATCTTCAATTCGCAACTACATTACCAGTACTAGTAAAGTTGTGGCACATTCTGTTAGCATCGATATCAACCAATCAGAGCATGAAAATAACTTGCTCAGCACGACTTCTCGATCATTTTCTTGTACGTAAGTGATGTTTTATGTGAGCGATGCAAGTGTTTCGGAGCTCGTGTTTTCCATGCAGCGATCTTTTTGCAACGATCTATGACGGCATGCCTGATCCCCAGTTTGAGTCCTGAATATCGAGCGTTTGCGTAACTTGAGTATGTGGATGTGTTTAACCTAGATTATGTTGGACCGTTCACGGGCAATGTTTTCAACGCTCTGAGTTCTTAGCCGTAACATGCTAAAACCACCGAACGACTGGCCCATCAATCATGGTTCAGATTTATGCTTCTGCCGCGGCTTACCTGGTCTGGAGACTGATTCAGAGTGTCAGTATCCATGATTGGCACCCATTCTATCCGTAGACTCAAGCTAGTACTCAGAAAGTGCTTTTCTTCACGTCGAAGCTCCGTGCTCGCAGTTTGTTACTTCATACAAATTACATTCCGTAGTGAACCCCAGCGAATTCACCCGTTGCTTTCAAGGAGACAGGACTGCATGATCCCCTTGACCCCACACGCAAGAAGCGATTCCTCGCTACTGAGCAGGCAAAAACTTGAACTGTTGCAAGAGATTACTTTCGTTGCGGTAGGTGATGGCTAGCTATTCAGTGACGCGACTTATGAAACCACTTTTACACGCGAGGAAATCTGACATACCAGCGGGTATCCAGTCTCCACGGTCCATACATATTGGCCACTTGGATCTCCAGAAATCCTAGATATGATAAAGGGCATTGGATTAGTAACTCCGAAAAAAAACTTTATGTGCTACTTTCCAAATTTAAAAGGAATTTTCATTGGGGTCAACGGGAATGAGGTACCAGTCTGGGGTTCGACTAGATTCATTTGTCGCCTTGATGAAGCGAGTGAAATTTTCTCGCACAGTAGATTGGTAAGGACCGACACCCAACCGCACGTGAGCGGGAACACCGGATGTGAGATCTGTTGGTGCGGACCACTAATGGGACTTAAGCCATTCGCCCCCAGGCGCGTACGGGGAACGGAATACCTGAACAGAGTAGTCGGAAGGGTAAATAACTAGCGCAGAAGGGGGGGGTGAATTGTTCTGAACCCAACTTGCCAGTGGGAGCCCGACAATATCACCCAAGGCGGACTGGAGGAAGTACGATTGAACCTGGCCTGACATCAAGTGGGATGTTGGGGACGCTTGGCCAGTCTCGTCTGGTTGAATTTATACTCCCTTTAGGTCCATGGTGGTCCTAGGTAGAAAGATGACTGGATCACGCCAGCCGATCTCGGTCCGGCAGTCACGGTGGTCGCATCATGATACTGACATGTAATAGCGGAGATGACAAAACCCTTCTACTCGTGTCTGTCAATCAGCTGCATCATGGTTAGGAAGTATGAATGTATAATTGTCCGTCGCCGCTTCGACGTACTTATGTTCGTATTTAGAAAATACAGTTGGCGGAATTAGGTAGCAGCGAAGCCCCTACGTAATCCATAGTCTGCGAGGGAGTGCAACCTGGGGTGTCGAGTTGCTTTGTTACGTCCGTCGGTTGTCCTTTTCCGAGGATCGGAATCGTGCACAGCATGTGTAGGGAGGAGCAGAGGGGTGGGTTTGGGAAACATTCCGAGCCAGCAGGAGCTCTTGTCAGGGGGCGCCAGTACCCCCGATTGTCGCGCTTCCAGAGGCTTCAAGCGACGCTTCTCGCTGTAACAACTGAAGGGGGAGTGGGCCAAGACAGTGAGTCAGTGACTCGGGTGGTTTGCCCCCAGAGCGACTACGAGGACAATACGGGCACGACCTTCCTGTAAATGGAAAAGGTGGGCGGGGGCAAGAAGTCTTTGTGCCGCTACAAGACCAGCAGCAACATGAAAATGTATGCTCTCGCAAGCCAGGCGAGCGCTGCAGGCCGTTTCCAGCACTGCCCCACGTTTCGTCGCACCTATGCAGTGATTGTAATAAATATATGTAGTCGGTGCGGCGCCCTACCTCTGCCATCAAGATGGATTCGCACGAAGTGACACAGACGTTTATTACGCCAGCTGAAACGAACGGTGTCCAGGGCAAGACCGGTCATCCACAAACACAATGAGCGTAAATATGAGAGTGCCGATCTGGCCGCGAGAGGTATACATATTAGACCAAAAAGGCAAGACACGGGTATGTCCCATTTCCGACTAAGACAAGTATTAGCAGCAAAATTTCAGGTAACAATGGGAAAGATTCTGTACATTTGAAACAAGGAATTTCTTCAGGAACAAAACAGTCGTTCATGCGAGCAAGACAGCGCCAGAGGCCTCCTATTGGAATTGTATCATGGCGAAACAACATTAAGTCTTGCAGCCAAGGCGTCCACACACTGCCATAATTCTAATCTTCAATAAGATGAGAACATTTGAACATAGACAAACGTACTGGCGAATAAAACTTTGTTTACTTCGAAGGTGACGAAAAATACCCACGACAGGGCCACGATTGGATATCACGATGATTTGAGAACACTTTCTTCCGGCTCGGTTGGATAGCAGAACATTGAACTCCCATGTTGCCCACAGCGATGCGGCCGTGATACCAAGTATGACTCCTGCGCTGATGACAAAGTACTTTGTTTTCAGACGGATATCGATGGCCTGATAAACGACGTAAGCACACTGCAAACCTTCCATGACTAAGGGAATGCGTACAAGGATGAGCCCACTAGAAGTATTTACATGCATGACCAAATGTGCCCAGGAAGTGTCCATTGTGTGCCAATCTCGTTGTTCGCCATGCTTGATCATTAACACTAAGCTCTTTGCAATGTTCCACGTGCTACGGTCGACCGAACGTGCGGGACGCATGGAGCAGACGAAGTATAATGAGCTGTGTGATGGAGTGATAGTAACGCCATTTACGTCGCGGGGTCGCTCAAGGTGTATAAATCGATGTCGGTCCTTGGTGTAGGCTCAAGTCCTCTGTGGATGTTGGTGCCCCATGTCGGTTGCTGTGCTAAATGTAACACCAGCGGAGAAAGTGGTGAAGACAACTAAGCACGCGTACCTGGAGGACTGGGGCCCGAAGGGCCCCAGTGGTAAGTCTGTGTGCGAAGAGGGACGTCTCGGGCTGCCAGTGCCATCGTGCTGGTTCCGTCAGGCGCTCTTCTCCGAGGATTAGAGCCGGGCTGACGCGGGGGTCATACAGTGCAGCAGAGGATGGGGAGGGGACGGATTGGGTGCGGTTTCGAGCCTGCGAAAGCTCTCATCAGGGGGCTGCCACTACCCCGACCGTCGCCCTTCCGAGTCCGTTTAGGTGGCTACCACTCCAGACTAGGCGAGGGAGTTGGCTGAGAGGCAGAGGTGCTACGACGTGCCATAGCACGACCCCGGCCTGAGTGGTTGCAGTTGGGTATCCAACGAGTGAGGAGGGAGGGAGACTTCCTGCCTGCTACGAGCTCACAGGTCGTCGACCAGGAAGAAGGCCTTTCGGCGCATTCCGCCGGGATTTGTACGCCACCATGCGGTTCTCCGTGGTGAACTCGTCCACCATGGGGGTCCATCGTCGCCATCCGTGAAGGATCCGATAAGCAGCACAGAAAGAGCACTACAGAGAATCCAGATTCATGTAGGGTACTAAATGTATAGAAATGATTCAGTTTCAGACATAAGGAGTGCTGGGAACAGACCAGACTGTTGAATAGACCTCCGAGTCCGACCGAGTCACGAATCCACGTCTTCAAAGCTTTTGATTTCGCGGATTACATGGCCCAAGCGAACAGGTTGCATGGAGAAATTTAAATTACAGATGTTACATGTACGCACAAGTGAGAGCGGCCTCAGATTTGCTTGCTGCGGTGGTGGTGCTCGACTCCGAGAGAAATCCACCCGTACACAGCCACAGACAGATGGGAAATTCCGCTCCGGTCTCAGAATTCCCGGTGCCCTGGAGTTACGGTCAACAACTCGGAGGCACACAGGCTTGGGCTGATGTGGACACCTGTCCGCAGCGGGCTGGCATGCCAGTGAGTCGCATGACACCACAGTCCGTTATCTTACATAGATGTCGGTTCCTACTAATAACTCATCCAGGAAGCGTTCAAGAACAATTTTCGGATACAAGATGAGGGTGAACATATACTTGTTTAGGGCACCCTGGCATCCATACTTTCTTCCAGTCTGGCACCTGTACTTTCTTCCACACTAGAATCCATACTTTTCTCTTCACCGGAATGTGTGTCGCCATGGACAGACTGCATATCACTCCCCGAATCCTCAGAGCCCATAGATTCCTGCGGGAAGGACACCGGTGGTCAACAGATGGCCCTTCAACACCCCAACTATACTCACATCATCCGAGTCATTGATATCCGCCAACTCAGCAGAAGGGCAGGTGCAAATGCGCCCAACCAGCAAGTGTTTCTGCCGATACGTCAACGTAGACGCATACGGGTTCGAGACATCCACGGTCTTCTTTTCGTTCGGACCAACAAATAAGAGTACCCACGGCAACTTCTTGATGTACGAAGGCACAGCCTTCGACTCCTGTAGAAGATTTACGCCCGGTTGAGGGGTCTTGTGTTTACGCTTGATCGTGGCTTGAATGAGATAAACACGATCTTTTCCGACTACGACACCATCGATCCCGGGAAAGTTTGATTGGCTGGGACGCCAGTAGAAAGGGGGTTCAGAACCGATGTCATCCAAAACGGTGTATGCGTTGAGCTTAGGAAGAACAAGCTGCTCGGAGGATTGACTGGGGCACCAGCGGATGGTGAGGGTGCATCCACGGACCAGCAAGCAATGGATGATCTGCTCGTAGATCCAGCCCGCCGCAGAACAGGTGTTGGGATATGCAGACATGGCATCGAAGAATCTTTCTCTCACACTGTCCCTCTGATCTTCAAGCTCCCGGGCGAGCTTGATAAGGATCCAACGGGTAGGGACAAACACAGACAGCCTGTTTCGAATAATGACGTCACCCTCCCTCCGGGGCCTACAAAAAAAAACCACAGATGATCCTTGGTTCTGCGCACTAGAGGAGTTCACAACGGCCCTCAAGACTCGTTTGGGGTGCTCTGCGGCACGCGCAACAGCAGTGGTGATCTCATCCTCAAGCCCTTGAGAAGAGCCCTGGCGGCAGAGTTCCATCAGCATGCGGGGAACGGCTCCATACTTGATCGCGAAAACTTCCATCTGCCCTGTGTCGTGCCCATAAAGAAAACTAAAGTTGTCAGGTGATTGTGTATGGTCGGTTGATAACACGCACGCGAGGTCCTTCAATTCCTCAATGGATGGAAGATCCATGTAATATCTCTTGACACCCTGTTGCTTGGTCCACTCTTTCCAGCGTGATAAGGAAGGGGAGGTTGTCTGGAAGATCCGAGCGCCGGATTCTGTAAAAGCCACTGGAGGGATGGTGCTGTGCTCATTTGAATCAGAGAATGCCCATATGTGTGACTTATATGCCGCCAAGGGGGCTGTATCTTCAAGGCTGTAGGGCTCGACGCCATTGGCAGAAAACAACAAGTACATTTTCCGCCCAGAGATATCAACTGCAACCGGCTGCTTGTTACGAAGCCGTTCGAGAACAGCGTATGCAACAAAAGTGGACTTCCCTGTAGCTAGTAATTAGAATCATTTCGTCATGCAAGAGCATACATTACCAATGCCGGGCTGTCCCATGATGCATGCACCTCTGATGTAAGGCTCAACCTCACGATTGAACTCTTGCAATGCTTCGCGATACTCTTTGAAGATCACAACCTTCGGAGGTAGTTTTAAACCACAGAAATGTTGCACCGCCTTGTAGTGCGCGCCAAAGTCTAGATATTCCACCATATGGTGATCTAACCCTGATTGACGAGAAATTGACTTCGTGAAAATGGTTTCTTCCCCCCAGGCATGAGCTCTAAAATCTTCCAATACGTCAAGAGCCGTGCCGGTCATCAACGGGGATGTGTTGACAAAAACGTGGCTACGGACAGTCCGGGGAAGTTCTGTGATCATGTGGGAAGCCTTTGTTTTCTTTACGTTCTCTGTCTCCACCGGCCCCTTGTGAGCACGTTTTCCCCCTTTCACTGGCAGCCACTTAGTTACGGAAAGGTCATTAGTGACACGCTTGACTTACTTTCTTCAAACCGCTCTAAAACAACTCTTAATTCAACAGAAAAGGGAGCCTCTCTGAAAACAGCATCCATGGACTGATTACCACCTAAGAGCCGTCCCATACCACTAGTGCCCAGGATCGTGGAAAGATCGACATCCACAGTTGAAATGTCATACAGTTTCAATTGGGACATTGGGAATTTACCGAGAACGTCTGGTTGTTTGGCCACGATCAAACTCTTGAGCGCATCAACCGACTCAAACAGAGAGATTTCAACCTCAAATGCAGAAAACGTGCCAGTCCCCCTAACCCAGCAGGAAATTCGCAAATTGCCTGAAGTGCACGACCGTAAACATGGATGTCAACCTGACTGCGTGTAACATGCTACATACCAATGATGAGGTTTAGCCTGGCCCCCTGTGGCTGAACGGCGCTCGAGACCTTCTGCATACTTGGCAACGAACTACCCAGCATAGAGATTGTGATATCACCCAATGTTTCTCGTACGGAAGCATCATCTGGATCTAGTCGGATGGTGTTGGGAACTTTGTACACTGGCAGTGTTCTCAGATCATTGGATGATCGATCAGGAAAGACGAGTTTTTTGAGTGCATGAACTGTGGTGTTTTGAGAGATCTCGATCGAATCCCAAGCAAGAAGGTCACGTGTCCCCCGCAGCCAATACAGAGGTGTGAGCGACGAGCCAGACATGGTTCCAGTGTACCGAAGATGGTGATGATTGTGGCAGGTTGTGACTAGTGTTGTTCCTGGACCCTTCAGGGGACGATGTCGATTTTACCGGCTGTTCCCGACGGAGGCTGTGTCTGTAGGAGTTTTCACTAGCCAAGCCTGTTTGCAGGGGCTCGCGAGTTTTACCGGCTGTTCCCGCACGTTGGCCAACGAAGAAGACCACTGTTATGACGACCCAGGTGCCGCATACCTCCAAATGTATTTTCCATCTGCACACCCATTCCTTGCACACCCCTATCATCCCCATCTCCGTTTGTCTCGAGCATCCAGCCCAGTCCTGCACCTCCTATTGGCTCACCGTACCATACCCATTCGCCCACATCCATCTCAATTACCCCGTCCATGCTATGCCCACCGTGCCGTTGTCAACCCACGATCCCAGCCATCCCTCGGTCATCGAAGAACAACTCGCACTCCGGATGCAAATGTACGCCCTCAGCAACAACAACGCCACCATGACCGACTCGACGTCCTCGCCCTCATCGACACCCTTTCCAAAGGCGAGCTACAACCCATCCAAGCATCACGCGTGTTTGAAGGCCGTCGATGAGTCTGCAGTCGTCACCGAGCCATCAGCCACGAGTCGTGGGCGTGGCCTCGAGTTACGTGAGAAGTCGGCAGATTTGAAGACGCCGAAGCAAAAGGTAGTGAAACCGCCACCACGGGTTGAGAGCACCCAGCCGAGGGATATGGGTCCAGAGCCGTACTCGTCGAGCGAGGAGACGGCAGGCGAGGGGGGTACAAGGTACACGAGGAGGTCACGTGGGTGAATGGGATGGGGGGAGGATCAGGAGTGGATCGGTGAGGAAGGGGACAAGGACGAGTTGCTCTTCTTGAGTATCATTCCACGTTTATCTCAAACGTCGAAAAGAGGCGGCGGAAGTGGGGTGCGCGGTGGGAGGCGTTGCAGCAAGCAGTGCGTCGTGCCGTCGTGTTTCATTTTCTGTGTGTGCGTGACTGATTTCCTGGATAGTTTCAAGCGCTGGATTGCGAAACAGATACAACGATGGTCCTTCTTGCTGCACTGTCCCATTCTACAAAATTGCACACCCTGACATCACGTATGGTGCGACGTGATCAGTTGACCAGGTCTCCCACCGTGACCCGGATACGCACAGCGTTCAAGGGCATCGCGTTGCATCGTCAAGCTATGCGCTCGTGTCCATCCGCGTCAAACTCGCTCCTCCAATGCCTCCTCTACAACACGTCGCGTGCATCAGGTGGGGACGGCAGCGGGGACGACACCTCCTCGTCCGAGGCACGCGAGACGGAACTCGAACGCGCACTCGAGGTGGCACTCGGTAGTCTCGAGTCTCTGCGCGTGATTTATGAGTACCGCACGTCGAGATTGGAGGACGAGAAGAAACGGGTCGAGTTGTCGTTGAACATCGCGGCAGATGATCGGGGTAGGGTTGCAGCCCAATGGTGGCCTTGGGCTGATTCAGACGGTGTTGTCCCCCCCTCTTTTTATATATTAAGATTGCCTCACGACATCCATATATGTTTTCTCATGTTCTCACGTACTCGTGTTATCACGATCTCATACTATTCTCTCTTTGTTCGATTGCTTGGTCACGCATAGATATGGGTGGACTTGTATATTTTATTCAACACTCATCATGCACTTGCACAGATGTACACAGTCATACTCAGGATCACACGAAAACACAACGGAAAAATGATACCTGGCAAAGAGCAGGACGGGGGAGATTCTCGCAAGGTCTTGGCCACTGGCACTGGCAGGATAGGACTCCCGGCCACATCAGCGATTCATCGTGGTACGTCAACGCAAGAGTACCATCTTGGCGGTGCAACAGATCTGCGAAATTTCGTACTGTTCAATCCAAGAACCGCACCTTCAAGCTTCGAGCTTTGGCCAGACTGCTAAATGTTCAGCACTTTGGCTTCGTTTCTGCTAGTAGTAGGTCTGGGACTTGCAAAAGGTGCCAAGCATGGCCGGTGGCTGTCTCTTTGGACTCGACTGTTTTCGGTACCCAAGAGGGTGAGTCCCCGACCGTCCACAAACCGAGCAGGCACCAATCGCTAACTTAGTCATGTATCAGCTCGGCCGTTACCACGAGTACTGCAGGTTCGTTGCATAACTCAAAGCATTGTCTGTGCGGGGATTAACAGACCATCCAGCCATTCCATCCATCCGATGTAATCAACCGGTATCTCCTTCAGAAGGTTTATCTCATTCTCCAAGTCGAAATATGGATTACCGATGCATTCTTCTAGGAGCCTTCTGCGATCGTCGCCATCATGGATTATGACCAGTGGGCTACATTTCTCAGAAGCGTATGTTGTAAAAATTTCTGTTCTTCTTTCAACCCTTCTGATTTGTGTGCGTGTCAAGGGATGGTTGTCGGGATTCCTCAATTCCCAGACTGCTCTCGAGCTTCCTTTTCATGCCATTGATGCAGAAGCCAACCACGATCATACTGTGGCATATGCCAAATACATTGGCGACAATCTGGAATGACACTGAGAGTGAGTTTGTGCATAGTGCTAAGTCTCTGATCGCTCAGGTCATCCAAACCATTCAATTAGCAGTAACAGATGCTTTTTTCCGCCGGGTGTTTGACCAAGACACACAAGGCTCAGGCCGCTGGCGCCAACTTACCCTGATCGAGATTTCTCTCTCACCAGTTTGGAAAACGTTCGTTTGAATCCAGCCAATGACGACGACCTACCTCAGGCCCAAGTGGCTCAATCCCTCCCCGGATAAATGGCCCTCCTCTCCCAGCCTCCCACGAACGCCCGCAACTTCCTCGTTAATATATGGTTGAGGCGCCCAGAGCACCGGGACCCAAAGTTGGCTTCAGTCCATCTTCGTTCATAATTCCCCCCGCTCGATGTCGCGTTTGCCAACTTTGCGGCGATCTGAGATGGTTTGTAGATACTAGGCTTTGAATATGTGAGTCCAACCCCGGACCGACTACGGAGGACAATTGTACTGATCCTGGTCATTACTTTAACTCTGTGGTATCGTTGGTTCATTCATTCGTTTGTGCATCACGGAGCTGATGTATGATATTAAACAGACAGGCGTCCATCGAAGGTGACACACGAGATCGTGACGGACTACGTCTATGGAGTATCGGCCCTCTGTTGGGTGTTGTAAACTTTGTTTCGTTGGTGTTGCCTTCATAGTACCAAGTGCGCGTTTGTTACATCAAATGTCCGCTGCCTGTTCACGTCCTCATTTCCCTACTATCTTTCATTACGTATTTCGACCTTACTTATCGATACAAATCATCACCAAGGGGGGACGCAAGATGGAGGCAAGCCGAAAAGCGGACAAGAGGTATTCGATCGGTAGACAAATTCGCAGCTACAAGCACACTATGTAGCTGTGTAGACTTTGTCATTATCGGCACGAGCACTCGATCAATCTTTTATACACACGCTACGTATGAATGCTCTGATGGCGAGCACGATCCTCAAATTGAACCCTGAACATGGGGTGTTCGTTTAATGTGGGGAGTGTCGTGTAACTCGTGTTGGATTGTTCACTCAGAAGCAACTTGAATGGACGCTAAAACTACCGAATAACTTGTCTATCAATCATGATTCGGATTTATGCCCTTGTAAGTCTGCACTCCGGGGACAGATTACCAAGAAGTCGGCACCCATCATGTTTGCTCAGAAAGTCCTTCAATTTCATCACAATCTCCGACTCCGTGTTCACGCGTTCACGGCTGGCTCCTTCAGACAAATCATGTTCCGCAGTGAACTTCAGTTTTCAGTCTCGAATTCACACGTTACTTTCAGCGAAACAAAACTACAAGATCCACCTGACCCATGTTGCGACTTTACGCACACAGGAAGCAATTCCCCACTACTGGCCCGAGGCAGGCACAAACGTAAACTGCTGGTGGGGATCATTTCCGTTGCGGGACGTGACGGCTAGCTATTTAGTGACGGAGCTAATGAGACCACGTCTACACACGAAGAAATCTGACATACCGGCGGGTTCCCGTCCAGCACTGTCCATACATACTGGCCATTAGGATCATCCGAAATCCTAGATGTGATAAGGGTATTGGGTGAGTAACACACAAAAAGAAAACATTTCTTGTCTTGTGTGCTACATACCAGAAGGTGTTTTCATTGGGACCAACGAGAATAAGAAACCAATATTGACTAGAATCATTTGTCGCTGTGATGCCAATCGGGGCATTTACCGCATACTGGTAAGGACCAACGCCTAACTGCACGGGGGAGTAAGAACTAATGTCCACTGGCGCAGACCACTGGTGGCAGCGTAAGTCCTACACCCTTAGCGGTGTACAAGGACAGAATACCTGAACAGAGTACTCGGATGGGTATATAACCGGCGCAGAGGGGGGGGTTGGATTGTCTGGAGCCCAAGCTGGGAGGCCGACGATACCACCTAAGGCGGACTGGAGGAAGTAAGATTGAACTTGGCTTGACATCGAATGATCGGAAAGCTAAGAGGGATGGGGGGATGGCTTGGCCGGTATCACCTGGTCGACTTTATACTCTTCTGTGGCCCCGGAACGCTCAAGTTGGTGCCAGGAGGAATATCGCCATTAGACCAAACCACACCAGCTGACCTGAGTCCGGCGGTGGCCGCATCAGCGGCATGATACTACTGACAGTATTGCCACATAATAGTTGAGGCAAACAAAACCCAGGCTGCCACTGCCACTGCCAGTGGCCGGTCTTGGCCGGTCATAACGCTGTATTGCACTGGTGTTTGTCAATCACTGACTCATCTATTTGGCGAATCGAGTATGAAGGTGCCAATGTCTCGGTGGTCATGAGTCAGACAGATAGTCATCGCGTCAGGGTACACGGAACTCACCGTCATGTATTTCTCCGGCGGAAAAATGAGCGGTGTCCACATTGAACCGATAATCTGGAAAAGCCAATGAAGAACCAGGAAAAGGCCGATCAAGTCGCGACTCACGAGAGATGTAGACCAAAAAGTGGTTGACGCAAAACATACGCATGCCCCATTTCTGGCTCTGAGAAAGATAGGTATTAGCAACGGGAAAATATAGGTAACAAAAAGATCCTGTACACTTGAAGCAAGGAATGTGTTTCGGTAACAGAACGGGCATCCTAGCCGCTCAACGGCATCATCCCACATAGTGAAAACACCCTTTTCGGCTGCCAGATAGTTAAGCTGAGCATTATAATCTTATGTGCAGCCCGCAGGAACGCAATCCTGTAGCTGCGATGCCAAGTACCTATAGCTCCTGTGTCGATAACGAAGCACCCGGCGACCTTACATAAGCACATTGCTAACCATCTCTGACTAAGGGAATGCGTACGAGTGTTATGAGCCCTGAGCATGACCAAGCATACAATGCCAGGGCACAAGTAGACCAAACCAAGACTATGACCAGGGTGATAGGGTGATAGTTATGCTCCCTTGGCTCATGGCGCGAGGCTCGAATTCTCTGCGCGTGATCTCCCCTGCATGGCGGTAGGGAAGGAGCGTGCTGCAGAGTCGCTCTGATACTTATACCGTGATAAAAGATATAGCACGGATCTAGTTTCACTGTGTGATGATATGGTAGCACAAGGAGGCAGAAGGAGAGTCGGAATAACCCTATCATGCCGGGGAAGGTGTCATCACGGCGGCAAGAACATACCAGAAGAAATGGTGACGCACACAGCTCTGTCAGCTCACGTTAAGTTCTTTGGAATATTCCACGACATGAATGGATGATTACCCGGAAAAGAAGAATGTATATGTGGAGTAGAGACGTATGTAGTGGCGTCTGTTTAGCCGCTACGGCCGATTGAACGTGCAGGACGCAAGGAGCAGACAAGGCATAATGAGCTGTGTGATGGAGTGATAGTAACGCCATTTACGTCGCGGGGTTGCTCGAGGCGTCCCTCTGATGACTCAATGTCGGTGCTTGATGTAGGCTCGAATCCTCTGTGGGTGTTGGTGTCCAATGTCGGTTGCCGTGCTAAATGTAACACTGCGGAGGATGTGGTGAAGACACCTGCGACGGAGCCTGTGGCGATAAGCAACTGCTTTTCTCGACGACTCATACACAGTCACCTCCAGGACTCGTTTGAGGCGTGCCAGCGACCTCAGACGCTAAGCGCGCATAGCAACAGCACTACGGGTAATCCAGTAAATATATAGAAATGGTTTAATTCCAGAAATAAGGAGCGTTGGGAACAGACCAGACTGCTGAATAGACCTTGGCCGGGTCACGAATCCATGTCTTCAAAGCTTTTGATATTAACCATTTCGCAGATTACATGACCCAGGCGAACAGGTTGCACGGAGAGATTTGGATTCGAGTGCGGCCCGAGATTTGCCTGCTGCGGTGATGCATGCTGGTTGACAACAGCGCGCCGGAACACAGCCACAGACAGAAAGAGCTGGCTACCCTTCAAGTACACATCCATCATCCACAAATGTCCGTACTCGCCGCAACGCCCACTCCCCAAACGAGCACTCTGTCAGTTTCAACTGTGTTGATGTGGTGTAGAAACGGACTACCACTGTCGACCACTCGAATGTTGTAATGGAGCACCAGAGGCAGCCATGAACACAAGGGAACTCTCCAGCACGATGCACGATGCATGATATCTACCGACAGGTGAGCTAGCTACAATGGCGCCTTCTAATTTGTGACTGATCAAAATTTTCCACCCTCATTGTTGTGTGCGCTTGCTAAAACTACAGCAGTCTCACTTCGTCAAGGTTCCACGGGATGGATGCTCACCCCGCCGTTCATCCTCACTCTGGACCCCCTAGCGGAAGGTTTCTGATGGGAACGCGAAGCTCATCCTTGCAAATATAAAGGCGGTTGTATGTTTTGGTGCGTATACCCATTTCCATCCTTGCGGGTGTAGTAAATAGTACCGGCTCACGTTGGAGAAGGCAGGAAGGAGGTCCTGTAGCAGAAGAGGATGCCTACGTACAGGACCGACGGCCGCCATACAGCCTACGCTACGACCCGTGGGAACCTGGCCTCGAGGATGCGGCGAGACCAGCACCCGGGGAGCCCCTGCTCCAACGTTTTACATGTATGTAATATTCGTATACAGATGGCAGAAGACCCGATGGCAGTCCACTTGCACCAGCCGTCATAATCCCTCCAAGCCCGCTCGCGGGCGGTCGTTCAATGAATAGCTAGTTTTGGGTCGAGCATATAGCCGACAGTATCAATGCTACACTTAAGGATTGCGCTGTACGCTCTCCTTCTCGTAGCGAATTCTTATCGCCTCATCGAATCACTTGCTAGTTGTCCAGTACAGTGACCAATATCTCCTTGTGGCCATCCAACCCTTACCCAATGGACTTTATCATATAAAGTGAGATTCTTAGTGCTCGATCAGTTACATCGACTAAAGGCTTGCAATACCAGAGATGTTCCTCAACCAATCACACCAGCTCGACTCAGATACATGCTTACACGGTCCTTTTCAGTATAAGGTTGGTCCCTCTTTCGAACCCAATCTGCCATGACTGACGATGCCTTCCAGTGACTGGGAAGATTCCTTTTTTAATAATTTGTATGCGTTTCATTCACAATGGCCCTCACTCAATGTCGTGTTTGCCAACTTCGCGACGATTGGACACCAGGCTTTTAAATATGTGAGCACAGATGCCTGCAACCACGGACCAACGACAGAGGGCCATTGTACGGATCCTGATCATTACTTTAACTCCGTGGGTATGGTTGGTTCATTCATTCATTTGTGCATCGTGGAGCTGATGCATGATGTTAAATAGACCGGTGCTCATCGAATATGATCATGGTAGACTACGTCTATGAAGTATTGGCCTTTCGTTGGGCGTTGTGAACTTTGCCTGTTTCGTTGGTGTTGCTTTTATACCAAGCGTGCGTTTGTTATATCAAATGTCCGTTGCCTCTTACCTCTTCACTCCCTCATTCCCTACATACTATCTTTCATTGCATCCTTCGACTTTACGTATCGATATTGCAAATCGTCACCAAGGGGGGATGCGAGATAGAGGCAAGCTGAAAAGCGGACGGGAGGCATCGACTTTGCACATACGCTATGTGTAAATGTGGCACGATCCTCAATTTGAACCCTGAACATTGCCAAGCGTTCATGTAACGTGGAGGGCGTCGGGTAGCTCGGACAGCCTGAGTGTTGATACAGATGCTCGCAACTTGAATGCGCGCACGTTAAACCACTGAATAACTGGTCCGTCAATTATGGTTCGGATCTATATGCTCTTGTAAGGGATCCGGTCTGTCCAGTCCGCACTCCGGGGATAGAGTAGCAAGCTTGGCACCCATCATGTTTGCTCAAAAAGTCCTTCAATTTCAACACAATCCCCTAGTCCGTGTTCACGCGTTCACAGGTTCAGACAAATCATATTCCGCAGTGAACTTCAGTCTCGAATTCACACGTTGCTTCCAACGAGACCAAACTACAAGATCCCTACAAGATCCGCTTCACCCTTGTTGCAACTTTACACACACAGGAAGCAATTTCTTGCTACTGGCCCTGGGCAGGCACAAACGTAAACTGCTGGCTGGGATCATTTTCATCGAGGTCCGTGATGGCTAGCTGTTCGGTGATGCAACCGATAAGACCACGTCTACACACGAGGAACTCTGACATACCGGCGGGTATCCGCTCTGCACGGTCCATACATCCTGGCCATTAGGATCACCCGAAATCCTATGAGATAAAGGAATTAATACACAAAAAAAACATTACTTGTCTTGTGCACTACTTACCAGAAGGTATTTTCATTGGAACCAACAGGAATAAGGTACCAAGGTCGATTTGACCCGGGATCATTTGTTGCCGATAGCGGGTAAGGAAAGCTTGGGTTGTTCACAACATACTGGCAAGGGCCAACACCCAACTGCACAGGGGTGTAAGGACTAAGATCTACTGGCACAGACCACTGGCGAAAGCGTAAGTCTTATACCCTTAGCCAGGTACAAGAAACAGAATACCTGAACAGAGTACTCGGATGGGTATATAACTGGCGCAGAAGGTGGAATGCCTTGGGCCCAAGCGGGGAGGCCAACGTTACCGCTGGAGACGGCCGGCTGGGTGCTCTGTCCTGTGGTGCTCTCTCGTTCGATGATGACTGTGGACATGCGTGCATGGCCCTTTGGGCCATGCTGACTAATGCTGTGCCTACACCGCCTCGGTCTGGCCTGCTCCGGTCCCCCTACTCCATGTGCCCCCCCTAAAAATGGCGGCGTCCTCGTCGCCTCCATCCGTCTCTTCTCTCTTCTCTCCCTCTCTCATCTCGTGCGTCTCTCCTTCTTCTCCTTGTTCCTCGTCCTCGTCCTCGTCCTCTCCTTCCTCTAGTGCTGTCGTCCATCCATCCTCCTCCTCTTCCTCCTCCTCGTCTATCTCTTCTACTTGGTTCTCCATCTCTTTATTTCCTTCTTCTTCTGCGTCCCTTTGCTCCTGCCTTCTTTGTTCTTCTGCTAGTTTTGTTCCCTCTCTCGGGATGAAGGCTCTTAGTCGTCGTGCATGAAACTCTCCTACTAGCGTGATGCCACTGAGTGTTTCCAGGCGGTACGAGTTGTGGATTCGTTCTGAGATGCGATGCGGTTCTGACCATTTTGGTAGTATTTTGCGTTCCGTGCGTAGTGTTGTGTCCAGGTCACTACGGTAGATTTGAATGAGTTGTCCTTTTTTGAATATGACCTCACCTGGTTTGCGTTTGAGGACCCGTTTGTCGAACGTTTGTTTACGTTTGAGTGCATGTCGGATTGCTTCATCGTATCCATCTAGCTGTTGTTGTGCTGTGTATGCCATGTGGATTGCGATGTCTGTTGGCATTAGTTTGTTCGTACTATGTTCTGGGTTTGTGCGTTTCGTGTCTATTACCATTCCTAGGAGCAGCTCTTTGGGTGTGTGCTTGAGCGTGGGTAGTATTCTGTTGTTGAGCGCGTGCACAGCATCGTCGAGGTGGTCTGGCCATGAGCGTGGTAGTTTGTCCCAGGACGTGTTTTCATAGTCATCTTCCCCTAGGTTTGGTGCGCACTGTCGCTTGAGTATGTTTAGTAAGAGTTTGTTAGTACCTTCGACAAGGCCATTAATCCAGGGTGAATAGGCTGCGACAACATGGTGTTTGCACGACCATGTTTCGCAGAAATTTCTTACCGCATTATTGTTGAAATGTGTTCCACCGTCTGTCATAAACGTTTCAGGTGCGGTGAATGTATGGAATATACCTTTTAGGCTGTCGATGGTTGTTTTGGCTGTTCCTGCCGTTTTGAAGCGTGTGACCCATAGGTGTTGTGAAAACGTGTCTAGGAAGAGGCCTAGCGTGTGGTAGCCTCCCTTACCTGTGGGCATTGATAGGTAGTCGCCGACTAGTAGCTCAAATGGATGCCTTCTTGTTATTGGACTTAGTAGCGCGTGTAAGTGGGGCGCACCAAAGTTCTTGCATTTGGCGCAGTCTTGTATGGCCTTCATGACTGATTTGTCCAATTGGGGGCTGTGTATGCGATCCATTAGTGCGAGTTTGAGCGCATCGCGTCCTTGGTGTCCATTCCTCCCATGTATCTTGGTTGCGAGAGCGTGTGCCTCTTCTTTGGATATGCATTCGACCTTGCTGCGTGGTCGTGTGCTTGTTCCTCCCTGTATTCTCCATAGCTTGTCGTCTTCTATTATGTATTGTGATGCTCTGTGGCGTGCACGTGTGCGTGTCCTGATGTTGGTATCTGTGTCTAGGTTTAGTATGGCGTCTATGACTTCGAGAAATAGTGGTTCATGGGCAAACCGGTTCCTTAGTATGTCGTGTTGCGGCTTGACCTTGTTGATTGTGTACACCTGGTATACGTCATTGATTACTCCAATGGCTTCTTCCGGCTCAGGATTGACTGTCCAGTCACTTCCATCTTCTGGTGTTCGTGGCTGTCCTTCCCATTTGCGGCTGAGTCCGTCCACGACTGTGTTCAGTTTTCCTGCTATGTGGCGTATTGCTATGATGTTGTGTACCATTATACTGTCACACCATCTTGCATGTGTTTTTGAGGCCGTGTCGTTGAATATGACGTCGTGTACCGCTTTGCAGTCTGTTTCTATTTCTATTGGGAAGCCCCAGGTGATGTCCATGAACTTATCTAGGCCAAATTTTAGTGCAGCCAGCTCTAGGACGAATGGTTGATACCTTTGTTCTGTGTCCGATGTTCGTTTTGATGCGAACCTGATTGGTATTCGTTTGTCTACCCACTTGCCGTTCGTCTTTTGTATGTGCATGTTTTGTGTTAGGCACACCCCGAATCCCTCTTGGCATCCGTCTGTTGTGAGTACGAACGATGTGCCATCATATTTCGGTGCATGCAACGTGGGTTGGTCTGTAAGTGCGAT
Source organism: Pulveroboletus aff. annulatus (assembly GCA_038094595.1). Taxonomy (NCBI): domain Eukaryota; kingdom Fungi; phylum Basidiomycota; class Agaricomycetes; order Boletales; family Boletaceae; genus Pulveroboletus; species Pulveroboletus aff. annulatus. The sequence continues at coordinate 51,045 of JBBPTX010000176.1, forward strand.
TTTGAGGTTCATGAATGCCTGTGTGTGTTCATCAGTCCAGTGGCTGGATAATGGGAATGTACACATCGCTTTTCGGTATGGTGTTTTCGTTATTGGTTGTGATAGCTCGACACGTCCAATGAGGTCTCGTAGTGGTTTTTCTATCTTTGTGTAGTCCTTGATGAGGTCTCTGAAGTGGCTGGTTAGTCCTAGAAATGACGTTAGGTTTAGTGCCTCCGTCGGCTGTTTCCAGTGTATGATTGCGGTTAACTTCGCCAGGTCAGGTTGGACGCCGTTTGGGCCGACCGTTGCTCCAGCAAACACTGTTTCTGTCATGAACAGGCGGCTTTTCGACGGCAATAAGGATAGTTGGTGTTGGCGGCATGCTGTGAAGATTTGCGTCAGTTTTTCTACCATTTCTTCGAATAAGTCGGCTGCTATGCCTCCATCGTCGACAAATAGCTCCATTGTGTTTGTTGTCATTAGTGGGTGCATTCGTTCTGCTAGGGCGACAGTGAAAGTTGACGGCGCACCTGTGAGGCCCATTGCCATTCGTCGGTACCAGAAGTAGCCCATGCCTTCTACGTAGAATGCTAAGTATGGTCGCCATTCGTTTGGGACTTCTATGGTGTAGAAACCTGCGGCAAAGTCAAATACGGAAATGAACTTGTGACCACTTAGCCATTGTTGTTTTGCTCGTATGTCTCCGTGCTGTACTGGTGGGATTTGCATGACCTTGTTGAGATCTCCAAAGTTCTGCATGATGCGCCATTTGAAGGAACCTTTGGGTTTGTCGTCGGGTGCTTTCACTGGTGGCTGTGCTGGCGTTGTCGTATGGAAATGTTGTGGTAGCCCGGCTGCTGCGCATTGTTCATTGAGTGCCTGTCATAGTTCTTCCAATGTCATGCCGCTGACCACGTCGTGTGTCTTTTGCGTGAGTACTGTGGGTGCGACGTGTTTGATGCATTCAATGGGTGCGCGTTCTATCATGCCTGCTTGTAGCATTTGTGTCGTCCATTTGTGGAGCCACTCTTTTTGCGGTGGGCTTAGTGGCCGCTGGTTGAATTTCTTGTTGAGGTTTGCATCGGGTGGTACGTTCAGGTTGTGTTTTGCTCCTGGTAGCGGTATTACTTCTGATAGTGAGCAAGCGAACACGTCCGCGAATTCAGTTACTAAGTTTTCCGCTTTTCGTTTCTGTTCGTCTGTTAGTGTTTCTCCGAATGTGATTACCTTTAGTATGTAGTCTCGGCGCTTGGGGTTGAATGGATCCGTTAGACGTGTGAACATGTCTTCTTGCGTTGTGGGTGGTCTTGTGGTTGCTAGAAGCGGTGGTTCTGTGCAGTCAGTCCATTGTATTACTGGTGGTGTGACTCCCCTTGGTTGAGGCATTTGGTCCTTTTTCTGCTCTTCGGGCCGTTGGTGTTCTTGGTTTTCTTCCTTGTTTGTCGTCGCTTCGTTCTGCGTTACCATGTTTGCAGGTTTGGTCTGTGTTGTGCTCGGCTGTTGTTCTCGTTGTTTTATGTCCAGTGTTGGGCTGTCTCCCATGATTAGTGTGTGTCGTTTACTTCGTATTTGATTACTTAGCATGGACTGTCCCTTTGCGTCTTTGACCATGATGGTGTCTTGTTCGTAGTCGTGTATGGCTCGGAAGGTTGTTAGCAGCGGTTTTCCTAGTAGAAATGCCCATCCTCCTTTCGAGTTGAAGACTTCAAACGTTCCTTGTGCTTGGGTTCCGTCAATGTCGATTGTTCCCGTCCATTGCGCGTCTGATGTTAGTGTTGCTCCGTTCGCCATCCTGAGGCGTTGTGAGGATGGTCGTATGTTGTGTAGGCGGTGTTTGATTTTGTCGAATACGGTGGTGCACATTGCGCTAACCATGGCCCCATCGTCGAAGAGGGCCCGGACCCGTGTACGTTCGCCTTGTGGTCCTAGTATACATATGGTGTGTACGAAGGGCATTATCGTCTCGTTGTTTTTGTTGTTTTCGCAGGTCGTTGAGTACAAGTCGATCGCTGGTTTCTTATGTATGTATGTACATGGGGTATTCACATCCG
>JBBPTX010000177.1:0-48076 GCA_038094595.1 Pulveroboletus aff. annulatus
TGCTACTCCTTAAATTGGCGACGACGAGAATTGAGAAGACTTCTTAATCCTGAAGGTGTAAATCTTTCGTCTCATCGGAGCGTTAAAACTCGATTTTTTTTTTTTGAATGATGACAATGAGTCCCAGGTATTTTTGGACTCCATGCAACTGAGGGATGGGTGACCGTATGGTCCGTATCACTTCCAACTCGCCTACATACTCGTTCAGGTGTAACATCATGACCGGTCGACTCTCAATCTCCGATTTGGATGCCACGTTGCAGAGTCGCATCTGTGCGAAGCCCGGTAGAAAACGGTGCCCTGTCACGCGGAGACGCACTCAAATACCAACTCGGGGGAATCGGGCACCCCGCTTGTCATCAGGTTGAGGCAGACAATCATACTCCCAAGGAACGTCGATGAAAAGTTCCAGGAGTCTAGAGAACGTAATACTTGGTGTGTCTCAGCAACCTTACCCATGAGACTATCGAAGCGGCCAGTTGAAAACAAGGTAGGTCCGTCAGTAAGAGGTATCTCTCAATCAAAGACACGTCCTACTGCCGGATGCACCTTATTCTCGATTTGAACGCCTTCAAATAAAGCTCAACATTTTCTTCCAACACATCTTCCGCGTTGAACTACTCAACTCCTCTATCACCCCCTCATCCTCTAAGCCGCTGTCTCTCCCAACTTTCCCGACTGTTTCCTTCTAAATTTTCCAATCGACTCCTCCATCATCCTCTCGCCCCGAGCCTCTCCATGTCAAGTCGAACAATAATCGCAGCCAGTGCATGTGGCACTCGTCGAAGCATCGTTTTGTAACTGTGTTTGTCGCTCGGCCCCTCGCATACTAGTCCTCTCAATCAAGTCCAACACTTCGTGTTACCGTCTAATGCCTCCTTCTGAATTCCATATCAACCCTCCCAACTCTTCTACCGCCGTATCACCTTCCGAGCCTTCAGTTCAACTCCATCAACATCTCCTCCCTTCCAACCTCACGTCTAGTCGCACAATAGCCGCTCCTAGGCACACAGCACCTGATAAAGCCTCCGTATGGTGGTAGAGTGGGGTCGTCATCGCTGCCAGTGCTTGGAGCACCCGTCGAAGTGTCATCTCGTAATACGCCCGTCGTCGGTCCCCGTGTAGATAGTCTGCAATAAATTATGAACAAGTGAAAAGGAACAGGGGCTCGCCGGCACCTTCAAGCCGACCTCCATCCCACCTCGCCTTCCAAACTTTTGTGAAAACCCTCATCTCTCCCGAGACCGCCTTGCCTTCTAGACATTCCAGTTGACCTTTCCAACTTCCGCTCTACATCTTCCAAACCACATCTCGACTTTGTCAACCCTTCCATCGCCTCATCGCCCTCTAAACTTCCACCCACACCTCTCAATTCGCTCAATAATCGTCTTTCCAAAATAATCATTGCTAGTGCATATAGCACTCGTCGGATTGTCGTTCAGTGGTGAAAGCGCAGAGGTGGTGCCGTGGTCCCATGACATGTCGTATTGCATCGGCTTCGAGGCTTCGAGTTCGAATAATAATTCTGGGTCAAGGTAGTCCCCAAATTAACGCCAATTCCGCAGCACTCGCGGTTCATCCTCATTTTCTCCTCGTATCCTGAGGTCGGCGTGCCTTGGGATCAATGCCGAAACTGAATATCTGCGCATCTTGCGTGTCGTCATTGTCGTCTTCTCGAAGTATATTTCACATCGCGATCACAGAGGTGCCATTTCGTAATGTCATTGATCAAATAGCAATTGATTGAGGTCATCAAGAGCGTTGCCGCCGACCACATCATATCGAAATTCAATCTTGGGGTCTAAGTCGTACGACGATCGCTACCAGTGCGTTCACCAAAGGGGTTCCAATCGGTGTCAATCGCACGTCGACCTTCCAGAGGGTCCAGGTTCCGGAATATTCGCTGCAGACGCATAGAGCCTTCGTCAAAATAGCTGCCGAAGAATAATCGCCATTCAGAAGTAGCGCTCGTGGCCAATCATTTTTTGTTCGTCCTTGTACACTGGGGTTGGCGAGCCTGGGTACTGACGTCGAACAGCCGAGCATCGGTTCGTTCGGGGCAACTTGCGTGCTATCGTTGACTTCCTAAGCTTGATAACTTTGTTTCCAGTGGGCGGTGCATTAAAGACAGAGTCGAGTCGAGTCACGGTGGCTCCCGGTGGTCGCAAATATTAATAGTCCATTCCACCATCCCGCATGCCGTCAAGTGAGCACAACCTATCTTGCCAAGAACCAAAAAAACGACTCGTGATAACCGCGCATCGCAGGGCCCATGTCACTATTCGTCCATGACCGAGACGGCTCGTCCACTCAACAGGCATCTCGCATGCAAACGTGTCAAGCTTGAGTGCCAATGTTGGATTGTCGCGGTGGTATTCAGGCGCCCGCCGCCGGTTCTCGGTGGTGGTGGTGGTGGTGGAAGGGAGGAACAGGGCGATGGGGGGATGCGGTGAATGCGGTCGAGCTCGAGGCATCGGGAACAGTAAGGGAAACTACGGCTACACGCACATGTGCCAGCCTTGTGTGCAGTATTTTATTATATTGGAAGACTCGTGTTCACGATGAGATCTTCGTCCACTGGCACCTCCGACTCGTTCCGAGGCAATGTGAGTGATCGATCATATGGTGAGCTTAGTAATTCTCTGCTGACCTCGATCACTTCTCACTTAACCCCCTGTAGCAAGCAAGTCGTTTTGGGACGATGCCGTGCTTCTGTGCCCGAATTTTTCCACATTCGTATTTGATTGGACATTGTTAAAGGTGGTTGAGGTGTCATCCATATTCACTAAGTTATGTCCTCTGAGTAGATCTACGACTCAGAATAAGATCAATACTGTGATTTATCGTATTGATTATCTAGTGAGCTGATATATCGTTCACAGTTGTAGTCGATGAATAGTATGCAAATAACAAGCAGACAACATTTCTTCAATTCTTGAAACTCAAGGGGGATGTAACCACGGAATCCGAATCTGACTTGCTAGATCATTCCGAACACCCCGCCCTGCTTGCTGAGGAAACCTCGGTTTGGTGGTCTGAAGTCAAAGTAGACCGTATCGTGAGTGATCTGCAGACCGGAAAGGCGACCTCCAGCCAACAATCTCATAATGCACAAAAAGTTCGTATGTATTCACGCCAGGTTTAGGTGGACAGCCAGCGGGCCGAAAATCTACTGTCTCGGAGACTCGTTTATTTTAGGAGCGATATCACTACCACAGTAGCTTCAAGTTGGGGTCGCGCTTGCGGGTGACCATGTTCATCGACAGTGTCAAGCCAGCGTGACCGACCCTCGTTCAATATTCAATATTCTATCTCGAGCTTTGGGAATATAGTCGTCAATACACAGTATGTTGTTATGGCTATGCATCCCGACGAATCACTGAGAGCAGTCAAGCCACGTCCACAGCCAGTCCCACTGAACTTCGAGTACGCCGCGACTACGTCAGCTCGTCATCAAGCTGAAATTCGAGACGGAACGTCGGCGAAGAAAACGGCAAGCCTCGACAGGGTCTTCGCGCTGACGAAAGCAGAGGATAAGTGAACTGCCGGACGCCTACATACGGCGCGACTTACAATCGCCTCCCCCACTATGTGTACCTCTATGCCCCTCTCCGCGCACGTTGCCTTCATCGTCTGAAAGTGAAGAAAACCTTTTGTGAAGGGATCACATGTGACGAGACGCAATTTGGGTAAGACTTCCATAGCGTCGAGAATCAAACGAAGCGGTTCCGAGATTCTAAGGGCGCCAGCACAGGTGCTAAAGCGCAGGTGCTCGATCGAAGAAGGGAGATGTGGGGCGAGGTTACCCTCGCCAGGAAGCGTAATGAGGTAAAGTTCCTCAAGATGTGCACATTTGCGCACAAACGCCATTGATTCAGATAAACACTCTGAGGAAGCACATGCGAAGCGAACGGAGATGTGGCGCGTGGGCACCCGAGATCTTCCATGTGGCGGCATCGACATAGTTGTCCGAGTCCAGCTCCAGCTGCAGGATACGGAGGGACGAAGTCGAGGAGCCGAGGAGCCATGAGAGACCTTCCGATGGTTCGCAAATGTGAGCGAGTGACAACTCGTATAACGAGACGTGCACAGGGGGACGCTGGACTATTTCTTCAGGGTCTCCAAGCTCTGACTCCACCCCGTACGCCTCCCCATTCGAGTCAACATCTGTGATAAAAGGTCAGTCGAGCTTTAGGAACCGGATGTGTGGCCATATGCCGAGTAGCTGAAATAAGACTGGCGAATGCGCGCCACAATCAGGCAGACGAAGTGCCCGAATGCCCCGTCCTGACGCCTCCAGTCGAGCAAGAGTTGACTGCCCGAAATCGTACAGACCAGACGTGTGCAATGTAAGTTCGTACAGTCTTGAGCAGGCCCGCAAGATCTGGGCAAACTCTTCTTCGTTACAACAACGATGGGCCTCCGAAATTTCCTCGTTGTCAATCGGTATAGTGAGGGATCGGATAACGTGACCCATGAGCTTCCCGTGGACTACAGCGTAAAATGATCGAAGTTGGTGCTTTCGCACAGTCCACAACTCGACCTTGCGAAAGAGCAGTAATTGAGCTGGTGAGGTCCACGACCTATGCACGAGCGAGCAGTTGGCAAGGAACCTGTAATTGGGGGATTCGAAAGGTGTGTAATAGCCATGCTCGAGGATTCGCAATACAAGTTCTGGGGGGAGACCTGCCATCCGCCTAGTCGGTACAAGTGAGACAAGTAAAGAAAGATGATGACTCAGTGGCAAATTTCCCACCGTCACTCATCTGGCAAAGTAGCACTGAACCACCACCACGAATTTTGTCAAGCACGGCTATGGCCTAGTAGTACCACGTCCGACTGGACTCTGGAGTTCATCTGTTGCTGCCATCCCAATAACTTGTGGTGGTTTGTAATAACCACTCGAGTTTGATTCTCACTGACCGTATGCCAGCAGATCCACTAGACTGGTATTCTGCGCCACTCATGCCAGTGGAATCTCGCTCAGAGTTGTCAGACCACGTCAATCAAATCTTTGTAAGCACAGCTGCGAGTCGGTGGCAGGGACTCGGACGTGATGATCTATCGGCGGGGGCGTAAAAGACTTCACGTGGCTTGGATCGGACAACGAGCTCTTTTAATCTCGGTAGCCGGATGTCCCGGGTGTCGGACGCGTCGGACGATGTTGGTTGCCCGGTCTTCCAAAGGCCAAATGGCCCAAACATTGCCCAGAAGAGTGCTCCGTGATCTCCATAGACGGCACGAAGACTCTGGTCGCGGATTGTTGAAGGGGTCGTACATGTCTTCTCGTGAATCACGCGGGGATCCGTTAGCACTTCAACGAAGTGACGATCAGGGGATATGCATAGCATTCCTCCACGTTGATGGCGGTGCAACAACTTGTTTCCGGGTCAGGATTCAAAGTCTCAATGGCTGATCCTGAAGTACGCATAGTTCCGATGGGCGGGTGATTCTTTCACTTGATTATATGTATTATTTATGCATCCTTCATTCTTTCAGCGTACAACTAGGTTTCCACAGTGCCACAATGCCAGTGATGCGCAACTCCCCATACTATGCCTTTTTCTTCCTCTTGCCAGCAGCCCATTGGCAGATCTGATTGTGAGCGGAACATTACTTTTCCGACCCGCACTCGCGCCGATCTTCCTGAAATAACTCGAATGAACGCTCTTGGCACGCATGCATCAACGTCGTTCAGATATGTATAGCTTTGAACTCTCCCTTGCAGCGCACAACGTGACGATGCCACACACGTTGCCAAGGCCTCCCTATCACAGACCTGCACGGACGTTTTCCAAGGTGATAAATACGTATATTTAGCTCAATCGATGACACACGCTCATATCGTATTTTGAACTTTTTAGTCTGCCTTCCTTCAAGTGCCTGTTATCGGTATCCGGCTCTGTCGAAGAATCCTAGCACTAGCACGCTCCTAGCTCCATGCCTCGGCTTGTCATTCGGGGTTGGACGCCACATGATCGCGTCTATCCCATGCCTGGCTCGGGATTTGACGTAGCGTGTGAGGACGACGGCGATCATACATAGTGTGGGTTGGTTGGGGTCCCCAAGGACCTATTCGAGGTGTTGTGTCGATAGTCGACACTCACCCGAAGAATGTGCTGCCGGGCGTTGTGCAGTGGGGCCGAACTAATAGCTCAAAGCACGTTCGTTTCTGCGGCCAGGGTGCCTTTGCACCCAGGCCATGAGCAAAGTGACACACTGTACGTGATCATGATATAAGTACGACACACCGTCGTTCGCCGGTAACCACCTTTTCCCTCTCACCGTGACTTGTCCCTCTTCGTCCCGGGCCTGCCCACGATGCACCTCGCAGACACATTACTTGTTCTGACGAGCCCCCTCGCTTCCTTTTTCACCCCCTCTACCAGCCTGAATTCGAATGCTGTTGTTCGAGACAATACCGAGAGCGTTGCGTATTACAATCCCACCTTAGGGGGCGGTTCAATGCTCAACAACGCCGAAGATGGGTACGGCGAACCCTTGAACGTGCGCCTTTCCTTCCAGTTCTCACAGAAAAGTTCGCGGGCTAACGCGTCCGAGTCATAGGTCATCATCTCAGGAGAGAGTTCCCCGGATGTGCTCACCGACGATGGAATCCTGAACTATGCCCGTGCCATCGGATTGTATGTCCCCTTTCCTTTTCGTGTCCGAGTCATCTATGGTCTCATTGAACCACTCGCTCCATCACAATCGACAGCTCCGAAGAATGCTTCGGCATCCATCTCGGTACCCCATTTCCGGCAAACCTGGGCGACGGCAATGGGTGGGTCAACCAAACGATCGAGTTGCGTCAGGATTATGGGAGTGCGGGGGTAGGAACCTGTTTGGAGAGTTTGATTGGCGGGAATCATTTTCGGTGTGTCATGGTGGGGGGAGGCTGTTATCGCGAACTGACGGGACCGAACAGGGTGTATCGTCAGAATGGGGCGTCGGCGGATAGTGGGGCGTTGTTTTTAGCGTGCGTGTGCTGCGCGTGGTTTCTGACTCTGAAACGGATGCTGATGTTGATTGGCAGTGTATCCAAGGAAGAGGTGAGCGCAAAACGCGATTGATTCTGCTTTTCGCTGCGATACGGTGCTGATCTTGTATCGTGGTCGTGATGTCGATGTAGCCTGCGACGGAACACCACGATATTGTACCGGATGGGTATGACATTGGAAGGTACTTGTGCTATGCGCTCTCCCCATTTTCATGTGACGGGAACATGTACCTGCAGAGACGGCTTGGTCGCTGGGGCGATAGGGACGCAGAGCTATGGCGGCGTGACGTACAGTACACAAGCCCAGAACGTGACAGGTTTGTTGGCCCCGGGCTCTAATGGTATCAATCACGGTGCGTGAGGACACGAAATGCTAGACTTGAGTTGATTTTTGGGCAGGTATTGCGCAGGATGGGATTGTGACATTGTTGACGGTCACGATCGTTTGAGGCTGTGTTACTTCCATTGGTGGTCCTGATGCACGAGGTTTCCATGAATGTAGATCTATCGGACTATACCCCGTATTTGATCGGAATTTGTCATTTCGTGGAAGAACGTGAGGTAAGTACAACAACAATAGGTGATGGATAAGTATTCAAAAGGAGTGACGTTGGTATCTTGACACGGGCAAAGTAGGCAGTACGGCTACAAGGGGGTATCACATCGTCATATAATAACGCCGGCTGCCTCACTGAGGAGGAGCAAAAGTCTATCCTACGAAAAGAGTCAGACAACGCGTAGACCAGGTTACAAAATGAAGGTTACCTTGTCTTGTTCGGTATCCGCGTACATGAGCCAAATGCGTCCATCGGCAAATTTGATGGCAAACGAATGTGGGATTGCTTCTAGTTCTTCAAAGCCTTCGTACCATTCGTTAAAGCTCTCGACTTTACCGTCTAAATAGACGAGTTCAGCAGTCCCCCGTTCCTGAGGCTGGTGTGAGTAAGTGAACGCGCAAGGAAAGTGCCACGTACTCGTTGGTTCTTGCAGAGGGACATTTGACCATGTGCGAGGTCGAACATGAAATAGCGACGTTTCCATGTAACGTGGTCCGGTGTCTGTATGGTGACCCATCCGGTGAATGCCTCGCCGTCTTGGAGCACCGTATCGCTCATGCCTGCGATACGAAACCGTCTCTCTTCTGCCGAGCGCTTCCGTTCCTCTTCTTTTTCGCTCGACTGTGACTCGGCTCGACGAATCTGCTCGCACCGCCATTTTTGCAACTCGCGGGTATAGTGCAGTCGGCGTTCCTGCTCCTGCTGTTTTCGTTCTTGAATCTCGCGGAAGCGACGTTCCTCTGTGGCCCTGGCCTCGCGCTCCTCCCGAGCCTTGCGTGCAGCGGCGTGTTGAAGTTGTTCTTGTACGAGAGCTTTACGGCGTAGCTCGTCCTCGCGCGCGAGTTGCTCGGACTCTTCTTTTTCGCGGCGACGACGGGCTTGGTGTTCGCGTTCCTCATGAATGGCATCTTGTTCTTCACGTTCGCGTCGACGTTGGGTGGAGAGACGGTGCTTGAGGCGTTCTTCGGGTGTGAGACGGAGGCGGGGAGAGAGGTCGACGCGACCCCGGAGCGTAACGCGGGTAGGGGAGAGGGGAGGAGGCGAGGGTACTGTAAGGTCGGAACCACATGTAGAAAGGGCAAGGTGGTCAAGCTGGGGGATGGGCAGGGGTTTCATGTACTGGACTGCGGAGGAGTCCTTCGGAGGGGGGGGAGGAGGAGAAGGTGAGTGTGACATGGAATGTTTGCGACGAGCAAGAAAGTGCGAAATGAAACTGACGTTGACGTGGATAACCATGGCAATGCAACAAACGAGACGAGGAGGACCGGGTATTTAAATAAAGATTAGATTAGATAAGATGATGTTATTGTTATCACGTGATGTATGGTCCGTGCGGCGTGGCTGTACTGTGCGAAAGTGTGATGCTGTGACAGACGTCGTGTCACAGCATCCGTCTGGATTTCCCCCGGCTGTCGTCCGTACGCTAATCACGGCTCACACTGCGGGCCAAAATGATCAGCCGCAACCCGTCCTCGTCGTCGTCCTCGACAGCGAGCTCAACATGTCTACCCCGCGATCACATTTACAAGGGCAAGTACACCCACAGATCGTGGCAGCAATTGCCGCCAGAACTCGTCAGGTACGTCGACGCCACTCTCATCACATTGCTCATATTCACCCCACATCAGAACCATTGCGACACATTACCTGCTCGACCTGCAACTCGCCAGCTACTGTCCCCTGACTTGGGATGCCAAGGAACTGTGGCATCCAAGAATCGTGTACACCACTTTTCGCGATGCAATCGCGCTCGAAAAGCTCATGCAGGTCACTCCTTCGTGGGCCGTCGCGCGTATGTATCTACCATTGCCTTTGCCTTGCAAGCGCGCTCACTCTTTCCCCAAGTCGAAACGCACTTGTTTTGGACCAAGGCGTGCGCTGTACTCGATCCTCACGACATTCTCGCGCACTATCAATATGTCCGTCCCCAACCCCCGCTATCTGGCGCCGGCGGCGCTGCTCCCGCACACCTCCAGCACCCTTACCGAATATCTTCTTTCCGTCACTTTCGCCAAATGTCGGCACGTACCTGCTTCGTCTGCCGTGTCAACTCGCCATTTTCCTCTGTTGGTCTCGCAATCGCAAAGAGAACCCACATCACGCCTACCCTCGGCACAGTCACTCTCTGTCGCGAGCACCGCAAAAATTCATTCTGTGGCCTATGTCTCCGTGAAGCCCCTCCCGCTGAAACTGACCCCCAATTCGACATGCATGGTAATGCTGTACGCTTCACTCCTTATCAGCAGCCATACGGTCACCCAGCCCAACTCAACATGGGCGTCTCCGCTTACACCCCTTACACCACCCCTCTTAATCCTGCCCTCATGGTTTGCTGTGCTGACAATGAAGACGATGATACTTGGCCGAATGTTGATGCAACTTGCCGCTCTTGCCGCGGCGAATGGCTGTGGCAGCGCATCTCCACGAGCCTTCGCGACCGCGAAGCCGTCGGAGGTCCGCGTTTCGTACCAAATATGTCTCACTCCATATCTATCAAGGACCGTGGCGCCCAATCCCGGTATCCCCCGTCCAAATACGCGTCTGCAGATTGGGAGACGCGTCAAACCGTTGACGCGTTTATCGACCTCGGAGAGGGTTCAATTACCGAAGTTATTGCCGTAGCGCGGGAAAAATTTTGGCTCCGTTCCCAGACTAAAATGCCTGAACTCATGGAACAAGCTGTCGCTGCAACACGCTGGACTGGCGAGGGTATGGGCGTCGATTTTACGCCCCACAACCCCGTCGCAAACCAAACGGCAGGTCATACTTCTGCATACAATTCGTCGAGTACTGGCGCTGTACAACATCCCGTTGTTGTCGGAGAGATGGATAGTCCTGGCCGCAGCACCTCGCCTTCACCGCCTTCGCCGCACTCGGTACAACGTTCTCGATCGCCATCCCCGCGGTCCGTTTATTCCTCCGAGTACGAGGTCTCCGAGGAGGACGAGGACCCAGAACTGCTCTCGTTGACAGAAGACGCCGGTGGCGTACGTGAGCTGGCCATCGCCGACTGGGCACGCACACGCATCCTCGACGGACACTGGTGCAACCCCGCAGATCAATGGTATGGTTATGCATGGCCCGCAGGCGGGGGCGTCCGCGATGCAGGCGAGGAAACGGAGAGCGAGCCTGACCCTGACGAAGACGTACGAGAGGGATGCACCGTCCGGCGGACGGTCCGTGTCGAAGCTGTGCACCCTTGCCCGTGGACCGTGACGACTTCTTCTGTATGTGCTTCTGCGACGACTTCGCCGACATCACCCGCTTCTCCAACTTCTCCCACGTCCAACACTTCCAACGACTCCACGGGCTTTCATGAAGATGACATTCACCCGCGTTTATCTACTGTCCGTGCACATGCTCCACCGTCGTTTGGACTCTGTGAGCAGGCTTACCATGCCTATCAAAAGCAACTTCGGTCGATTCTCCTTCCAGCGATGACGAACATTGTGCGCAAGTGTGTGATGGAGTGGACGAGTGGAGCCATTGGGGCCGGGGATCCCGCAACGAGGGTGGCCAAGATGGGGTTGGAGGATGTGTTGGTCGAACTGAGAACGCCTGGCGTGTGGTTTGATGGTGTGGACTGGGCTACTGGAGGTTTACAGCGCAATCGTGACCGGGATGCCTCTGCTAGGGAGAGGAGACGTGAGCCAGAGCCAGAGCGGGAGAGGGAGCGGGAAGAAGACTCAGCAAGCAGCACATCCTCGAGGAGTGGTGGCTCGCACACGACGAGTCCAGTCTTGAGCACGACTACGCTACAGACAACCCCTTCACCGCCTCCCGCGCACGAAAAGGAGAAAGGTACAGGCACAAGCGAGCATGATGCAATGAGTCGAAAGGCTCCGCCCCCGGTCGTCATTCCAATTCCCATTTCGCCGGTTTTACCTTCGCCACGGTTAATCCACCCCATACCGTTTGTCCCCGTGACGTTGGCCCACATGGCACAGTACAGCCTCGAGGCATTTAAAAACGTACGTGCCTTGGACTATTTGTTATTTTAATCTGTGTTGATGGTCTGGTGGTGAATAGGTATGGCGCGAGGCATGTGCGCCGCTATATCACTGTCGATGTTCCATTTGTGAGCGGGCAATGGTACGTGCGAACATGGCGGCGGGGCATACAGTACCCAGTCATGGACAGGCCCCAAATGTAAATGGTTATGTGAACAGCAACGCAAACGTGCACGGGAGCGGAAATCCGCAGTTGGTGGTTCCGACACACCCGTACCCACCTACGCACGGGAAAACACAGCCAGGTGAGGTCGTACTCGAGGAGGTGCACAAGGTGCCGAGGCATGCATTGGCTCAAGAGGAGGAGGAAGAGGAGGAAGAGTATGAGGAAGAGGAAGAGGAAGAAGAGGAAGAAGGCGAAGAAGAGGAAGAGGAAGAAGGTGAAGAAGAAGTGGAGGGGGAGGACGGGGAAAGTGAAGATTCATCTGTGGAACCACCGCATCCCCATACACCACACACCAAGATTGCGCTGCCACGATTGAACCCGCGGAAGCGGTCATCGGATGATTTGGAAGCAAATGGTACGGGTGACGAAGGTGTGGGTGCAGATGGTGGTGCGGGGAGTGGGACACGTGTGGGGACGCCCCCAAAGAGGGTCAAAGTGGGACCGTGTACGCCTCCTGCGAGTGAGGAACACGCGGACAAGACTTCTCGTGGCCCAAGCACCCCAGTTCGAAATGGCATCGGAAAAGAAATGCTCGACCCAATCACACCGAACACGCGCCAACGTAAACGATCCTCGGAAGAGCTCGATGTGAGTGGGGGAGCGAGTCCACGGCCGACGGGGGAGGACAAGCAGCAGAAGCGGCTGCGTGTCGAGGGATCGAGTGTATCGTCGTCGCCTTCCAGGAGTCGAAATGGAAGCAAATCATTGTACCCGTTGCGATCGCCCCGCGCCGCACACCGAGGGTCTCGCTCTACATCTCTCTCTGCTCCTTCAACGTCTCCGCCATCATCGGTAACGGTGACAAGTGTCGATGTGGACGTCGATGGAATCGAGTCGCTCAAGGCGGGGTTGGTCAATGGTGGTGAGTTGGACGGGCTGTATGTCTTTGAGACAACGTAGGGTTCGCGCCCTCTTTCCACTTGCTTGTGCTTGTGTTATCACCCCATACAGGCCTACCCTTGCGTCCATGGGGCAGAGGGGACCCCATGACGGAGGAGACGTCGAGCACGCCGGCCGTTTCCTCGTATTTTTCGTCTTCTTTTTTTCGTTATTCTGCATTGGTTCTATTTTTCCCCTCTGCGTCTTGCGTTGTGTTCGACTTCGAAGTAGTGTCCCTGACACGACCAAGGTGTATCTTGATTGCCTCCTTGTTTGTTTCGTACTGCGAAAAAAAAGAAAAACTTGTATAGTATACCAGATCTTTTTATATGTGTACTGGCGTGGGTGTAAGACTAGGAGACTGACTATAGAAGCCTGAATAATACGATGGAATGATGAAGGGCAGGGAAATGGGCTTGAAAAAAAGCCATGCCCGCTGGCTGGATTGAACAACCGACCTCATCATTACGAGTGACGCGCTCTACCACTGAGCTAAGCGGGCTATATGAAAAGGTTGGGTGGCGATGACCTCATCTGTCTCTTGCTTGTTCATGCACCTCGCGGCGGTTACTATATCAATGATGGCACTGGCAAGATCGGCTTGAAGCACAACGTTTACTCGCTGCTTCTCCCAGATCTGTGGATGTCGGCAGACATTATTGGGGCTCGCAAGGAGGAGCATCGTAACAAAGGAAGAGGGGTCAATTGCGTTCTTGGTCAGCGGACATTTGTACATGTAGCTGAGTCCGCCGAGTCTGATCATGATGGCAGCCACTCATCATGTCACATGGCGCAAAACGGTCTGACCAGGATTCAGAGTTTTTCGCTAGTGAGTCCCGGCCACGCCTTTGATCCCAAATTTTCAGACCCTCTGCCGCGACTGACTGGATCGAGGGTATCGTTCACTGCTCCCTTTCTCAACGGGTGTCATTGGTTCGCGCTGAGACGAACGTGTTTTGGACTTGCAAGGAGAACGACGAGAGAGGTCAACCACATACCTGGACAACAGTTTTCATAGACGTGGTCGACTGGATCAATTTTCGTAAAGTGCGAGGTGCTCGCTCTGTTAATGACCATACCCGCTTGACCAGGGAGTTCCATGCAGCTGGGAAGCATGCATTGTGGAGCCATCTACACAAGGAATCTTGCGTGCGTGATGTCGACATTTTTTCCTTTTGTACAAGCGTTCTGACGGAACGACTCGTGGCGCATGTAACAAACAGACAGATTCGATTCAAACTGGAGCATCATACAAAGAATATACAATAGACCAAGTTCAAACAAAGGTCATTCCCCATGGAGGAACCTAGAAAAGTACATCCCAAATACCCATTTCCTTGCGTTCATATCATTATAATTTGGTCACGGCTGCTTTCGTGTCAAAATTCTGCAGTCTCATAATGTCAGCAAGGAGCCCACGAAGTCTCGTTTAGACCACACTGACCACTGGTGGGTGGGGTAGCCAGCAAAATAGGTATCCTTCCCAGTCTCAGACTCGGCGCGTTTCGCTTTGATAATATCAGCACAGGGACTCCCGCAAGACTTATTTAGATTATACTGACCGCTGGGGTAACCGAAAAAAAGGTATCCTTCCCGGTCTCGGACTGGGCGCGTTTCGCTTCGATCATATCAGCACAAGGAACCTCCACCAAGACTCATTTCGATCATACTGACCGCCGCCAGTGTAATAATAGAAAAATGTAACATCTTGCCCAGTTTCAAGGACTCGCCGCGTTTCGCTTTATTGATCTCAGCACACGGGTCCTGGTTAAATCACACTGACTGCCGCCGGGGTAGTCATGGAAAAAGGTAGCATCTTGCCCAGTCTCGAACTCTTTAGACTCGTCGCGTTTCCCTTTGATCATATCAGCACACGGATTCTACCCAAAGCTCGTTGAAATTATACTGACCACCAGGATAATTATAGAAAAAGGTGACATCCTGCACTGTCTCGAACTCCTTGGACTCATCGCGTTTCCCTTTAGTGACATCAGAATGTACACAGACTCCGCTAAGACTCGTTGAAATGATACTGACCGCTGCCGGGGTAGTCATAGAAAAGGTAACATCTCGCCCAGTCTTGAGCTCTTTGGAGGACTCAACTCGTTCCACTTTAGCGATATCAGCAAACGGGCACCGCTCAAACTCATTTAAATCATACTGACCGCCGTCGGGCTAGTCATAGAAGAAGATGACATCCTGCCCAGTCTCGAACTCTTTAGAGGACTCATCGCGTCTCACTTCAGCACGTCCCGCTCAAACTCATTTAAATTATACTGATCGCCGCCAGGGTAATCATAGAAAAAGGTAACATCTTGCCCAGTCTCGAACTCTGTGGCGGATTCGTCGCGTTTCCCTTGGATGATATCAGCACAAGGACTCTCTAGAACCAGAATGAAGTTGAACCAGCTAAATTTACGGACAGGTTACAACGATGAATCACCACAGAACTTGAATAAACACAACTGAAACACGACATGAGTAGGCTGTAAATGAGGTTCAAAGATGGGTAAGCGGACGGCCCAAATACCAGATACCTACATGGCAGTGGATGTCACCATCGCCTTCAGGCTGGAGATGAATGTGGGATGACTCTGCTCGAACCCCCGTCGTTCGAAACTCTGATATCATCTCTAGCGTGCGATTCGAAAATGTATTTTGAGATCCAGTGCGAGAACGAGGAGCTCAGAGTGACCGGGTCTGTAGTCGGGCCAACATAGTCGAAGTAAATATTGGTAACGAGTTAATTTGAAGTTTCTCCGTACAGAGAACGCCAGCCGGTTGTCAAGCCCTCGACTCGGAGGTTTCGGGCAATGAAGATGTACGAAGAGGGCCGGTGTGTTGGGAGCATCCCGTTTGAGTCACTGCTGAAGGACTAACAATGAAGAATGAAGATGGTGTTAACGGAACGAATCGAAGTCCGAAAGGGCACGTGACGAAGACAGTTGGAACATGATGCGACCAGAAAGCCGTTTCGTACGAAGTATGCACTGCATATGTGTCGGTAGTTGCGCTATAGAAACGTATCTTACACACTGAACTACAACAGATAGTCCGAAAACCTAAGGATACAGTACACCGTGACAGCATTGAAATTCAGGAGGGACGGGGATCAGTTCCCCAGATTATTGCGACTCGGGAGACCTGTCTTGTGCCGCTGCGGCAGCAGCTTGCTGTTCTTCCTTTTTCTTCTTTCGCTTCTCGCTCCTTCTCCGCCCCCTTCCAGAGCCCCCACTGAGGATCTCCCGCAAGAGTTCCCTCAGCAATCCCTTCGCATGTTCCTTGGGGAATATCTTCTTTTCCCTCAAGGTGTACCTTCTGAGCTTTTCGACCGTCGCATATTTCCGCACCTTCTTCCCAGTGCGCGCACAGTCAAGGATGTCGACAATGTTCACATGTGTCTCGGACACGACCTTATCGGAGAGACGCGTGTCAGACGATCCTAGGGCGCTTACTACAGACAACACGCACCTTTCGACATTCTTGAATAGTACCCGGTACGGGCGAAATCTCGAGAAAGGTGCAAAACTTTTGCCACGACTGGAGATCGGTGCCTCTCCCAAAGACAAAGTGGAACTGCTCCGTGAGCGCAATGTCGAAGCGCTTGCGGGCATAGTGAAAGTCGTCCGACTGTTCATCCCACCCGGCTTTCTTGCGAAGGCGCTCAAAGTTGCTGTGTACAGTCTTGCTTCGGCGGAATCCAAATCCGAGATCGGCGAATCGCGCAAAGAATGCGTCGAGTGGTTCGGCCTCGCTCATGATTGTCGTCTCTCAACTAGCACGAATTGTCAGTAAATGAAACGTTCCCATGCGAAGCGCCTCACATAGACTCCCGAGCCGGTTGTGTTTCTAAGACCCACTCGACCTTGACTTGGAAGTTGGAGGCACGGGGCAGGAGGAGTGCGGCCAACAAGCGGCTGAGAGGGGCCTATTTATAGGGCCTGCAGGGAAGTCAGGGCACGGTGTTCCCGTGCTGTCTGCGTCCATGCTGTATACTTGCAGGAACAACATGAGGCAGGCACGTGATGATCCTCATGGGGCTCGGTTGATTGTTGTCTGATCAGGTATGACAACGCCAGTATCCACGCGGATTCCTCGCGGCGCAGGCAACGCAATTGTCTGTAATCGGCAAAGCGCTGGGTGTTAATTGTCGTGGAATGTAGCTCCGAGAACATCGCCGAACTTTACGGTGCACATCCTTTTGTATGAAGAATTCGGGTGTGTACAAGTTAAGCGACATGCCCGAGTCAACAACGGCAAGAACTGATCGAAACATCTGAACCGGATGAGCTCCGAATAGCAAAGACAAATGCTGTTCTTCGAGAATGTGTGGAATACTAATCAGTGAAATGCACACCATTGGCTTCGACTTCGTTGACCTCATCGGAATGCTCGTCTGGCGAGATTGCAATTATAGAGTACTGCATCGTGTGAGTCCAAGTTTGTGGATCGCACATTTCGATAGCACCACTGGCACCCCTCCGAGCACCGGCAATTGCATGTACCTCCAACAAGAAAGCATGATGAATCACGCGCTCACAACTCGTCGTTATCGAGCTGGACGCGCTATATTATACTGAGGTAACATGCTATCAATTATTTTGGTGAGTTGATAGTACTACTATAGCAACATATCTTACAGCCGATACGTGGCACGGAAGGATATAGCGCATGCTTGGTAACACGCAGTTGTTACGATGACTCCAATTGTGCCGCAGCCGCTTGGCTGCGTGCCTTTCTCCTCTTTCGCTTCTCGCTCCCGTTCCGTCTCCTTCCATGGTAGGGATTGATGATCTCCCGCAGCAGGTCCTTCAACAATCCCCCTCCCTCATCGTATGCAATCTCCTTGGGAATTATTCTGCTTTTGTCACTCCGGGTATACTCCCTGAGTTGCTCGAGCGTCGCAAACGTTCGCACCCTCTGCTCAGTACGTGCACATTCGAGGAGATCTACGATATTCACGTGTGCGTCCCATACGCGCTTTCAGTGTGCATGTGTCAGCCTACCCAAGGTCACCCATTCCGGTCCAGAGAAATACGCACGCTTCGACATTCTTTGATGGTGTCTGGGACGGGCGTGATGTCGATGAACCTGCACAACTTTTGCCACGCCTCCAGATCGGTACTCGTCCCGAACACATGGTTGAACTGCTGCACAAGCGCGATGTAGTACTGATGGCAGGCAGCCTCCAGCTCTCTTGAGTGTTCAGCCCATCCGGCTTTCTGACGGAGGCGCTTAAAGTTGCTGTAGGCGGTCTTGCTCCGGCGATAGCCAAAGCCAAGGCTGGCAAATTGCGCAAAGAACGCTTCGAGGGGCTCAGGCTCGGGTGTGCTCATGATCGTTGACTCTGGACTGTCACAGATCGTCAGCGATCTCCAACCTTCATGCATGAAATACTCACATGGTTTTCAGAAACGACTTTGAGCCCGTCTCAATTTCTGGCCTCGACTTGGAGGTGCGGGACAGGAATGAAGTGGCCCCATGGTCGGGAGGGACCTATTTATGGGTAGTTTCGTTGGGGAGTCAACGTTTCAACAACCGCATCGGCTTCTCGTTCCTGTGCGATTGCGCCGGCGGTTCTATGTTGTATAACCTGTCATCTTTTCAGTGTCACTATGTGTTCTTGTGGGTGCTCTAAACAACACGAGGCGACCACATGAGGATTCACAACGCGGTGTATGACAGCAGATATCGATGACCCCAACGTCTCGCAGATTCCTTGCCGGCCAGGGAACGAAATTGTTTCTCGTATGTGTCAATTGTCACTGTGGACTGCGTGACTCTGGGTACCAAGTTGCCATGCCTTCCGTGCATGTCCACCCTGATCTGTTCAGGAAGGCGCGTGTTAATGTCGGTAGTCTGAAATGATGTCGAAGATCACATCTCAATCGGATGTGCTCCGAAGACGAACACCCACAAAATGGTGTCAGCTGTGTCGAACCCATTGCGAATTCGTCGAACCAGGGATACGTCGTGTTGGAAGTATCACCGGGTCCTACGATATCCACAAGGGTACGACACGGCAGACAAAGCAACACTCTAAGCATGTGGATATAGTAAAAACAAAGGAGGGGAAAGCCCCACATTCGTCGTGACTAAAATCGGCACAGACACATTCCTCCCAAGGTATTCTCCAGGACGCATTCAGATGATCTCACAGTGAAAGATGACGGCTTGCTCGCTTGCGTTGGCCATGTGCTCGGGCTCCATGGCAAGTGCTCGCCGCCACAAAGTACTATACGCCACATATCCCAGGGGTATGTAGGATCGACCCCAAGGACGAGCGGATCAGTCGCCTGGGAAACATGAGCTGTGGTTGGGAAGGCATCAAGTCGAACGCGGGCTATACATACTGTTGAGCATGATATCATTCAGCCTTCGCAGTCTTTACAGCTGTTCTTGGTGGGATTACACATTCCCCAGTTCCGCGTGCATACCACCTGCCCTTGATGGTATTTTGAGCGTCCTCGTGGTAATGATAACGACGTTGAGGTACCAAGTTTCAGCCACTCCACAGCACTCCACCCACATTGTTACGATAGAAGTTCGAAAATCCGAATCCGTATCACGCAAACCACTGGAAGTGCGAGGGATGAGGCGACAACTGGAAAAGAACGGTGAGTTTGTCTATAAATTTCGTCGACTTATATATCAGTCGTTGGGGGAAGGAGTGAGGTGACCTTCCATACCGCGAAGCTCGCTGTCATACTAGCAACTGTTCTTTGATCGACTTGAAACTGCGGAAAATGAGTGACTCACGTCTACGTTCACCACCTCACGAAATGGTACCACCTTGGTGTATGAGTGGGTACAACACGACTCGACGACAGGACTTGATGACGTGGTTCTAGGTGCTAGGTCTACGATTGGATATCGCCTTGGGGAAGATGACTGAGAATGAAAGAGTACCTATATGCACACGCAGTATACCCGTAACCCAGCCCCAAAAATCATCGTCTATCGCGGACAACAAAACGAGTGACTCACACAATTCGAGGTCGGCCAGTCACTACCTTTCATAGCGTGTAATTTGGCTGAAAGGCAACGGAGAGAGGGAAGAACAAAAGTTCACTTTGGGTTACGATCGAAACTCCGACCTCTCATACACCTTTCGGAATACGACAAATGCTAATGTAGTTTGAAGGAATCGATCGATTCAAACATATTTCACAAGGCGCCATCATGATAACGGATTAACGGCATGTAGTATTGTACCATTGACACATAGTAATACTGATCAGAGCGTTGAATGACCATCCGCAAAACCAACATCCTACAAGACCACAATCAACGTAGCCAGACACTCCAAGAATTCACGGGTCTGTGCAACTCGCTGAAAAAATATATTATCAGGAATGAAATATTGACCGCAAAATGGGACATTTTAGGCTACATACCTTGCTTGAAAGGACAGTTTGAAAATTTGTCTTCTAGATGGGAGTAAGTACGCAGCCATTTGCTCAGCTTCTTGATGAATTTGTCATGCTCGACTTCTGTTCGCTCCCCATCACAGCGTTTCGCACTTATCCGAAATATCTCGAAAGTATCTTCAATCAGACGAGTAATCGGGTGATGAAGTTCCTCTGGCCAATTTTCCTTCAGACAACCCGTAAATTCAGTGCTTTTGACGATTTTTTTCACGGGTTTCCTGATGGCGGAGTGTTTCTTATCGGATATATCCTCGGCATCTCCATCCGCCCATGCATCATACTTGCTGGGCCAGCTTCTCAGATGAGGCAGTCGGCCTGACCCGATAGGCTGAGCAAACCTATTTTGATCAGCATCACGCAGATCTGCTTCCGAGAGTGGCCCTGCATAAGAGAAAAAGAACAGCAAAAGCACGTAGAGAAAGGACTCCACGTCATCAAAATGAGTATGCCTGCCACCATCAAGGACGTTATAGGACATGTAAGGAAAGGTTCCCTGCCTCGTTGGTTAATTGATATTGATTGGAAGTAAGTCGAGTGCTTACGGTTCTCAGCCCTTTCGTAGGTTTCTTCTCATCGGGTTCAGGGGTAGAAGAAATTCGCCTAGCGGATTCGGACTCGGATTCGGAAGAATCAGAATCATCGTCAGAGTCCGTATCCGCCACAGCTGGCATACGTTTTTCACGCTCCTGCAGAATGGCCATGTCCAAGTCGATTAAGTATCCTCGTGGCTCCCAGGGACGGCGAGCGAGAACGATGTTATTCTCGCTAATGTCATGATGGAGCACCCCAAGTTTGGTAAGATGTTGGTGCCCTGGCATATTGTTGCATCAGCATCACCCCAATCATGAACGTGCAAAAGAGATGCATACCTGACAGTGCCCCATGCATTCCTCTCACAAAATCATGTACGCCCCAGAAATACTTGACCGGACGCTTGAGCTCGGACAGCGACAGGGTCAGCATGCGGTTTTCGACAACCAGTTGCTCAATCTGTTCGTCAAGGAATCCCCGAATAACCCCAAGTGTTGTACATTTCTTGCCGTTTCTCAGCGGTTCCCATGCTCTAAAACAAAAGTCAGTTTACCACCTCGAGATCAAACGGGGTAATATACTCGGTCGGGACGATCACATTCTTATCGGGGTTTTTTCTTAGTACTTTCATCACTGCATGCTGTTCCTCCACCCGTCCGACATCTTGCCATGCCAATTTCAATGCGAGTTCCTTGTCCACATCCTTGGGATCCACAACGCAAAACACCGTCGTTCCTCGACCACGGATCGAGCCCGCCGTAAACAAGATCCCAAAGCACTTGTGACCATACATGCGTAGTGGATAGAAGACCCAGCGATCTACTCGGATCCCGTCTGCCTCAGTCCTGCGTTTCTTTGTGCATGTTCCCTCATCGCTCTCTTCAATTTCAGAGTAAGACCTCTTTGACGAAGAAGACATGGCCTGCTGTTTGTCGGGAACAGCAGAGTCGCTATGGGGATGGTGAGGATCCGGTAAAGCCGTAAATCCAGTTTGAATCAGAGCCTTCTGCAGAAGTGGGACTTCCGACCGTGCTGCGGGTTTCTTCCTCGGTCGTGGGGGGACTTTCCTCGATCTCACCGAATGATGTGCGACATTCTTGGCCACACAAACTTGTTCCTTCCCTTCCAGCGCAACATCTGGATTTTGTCCCAAAGCTTGTTGGTCCGCCAGCGCCAGACTGAGCAAGATCCGTACGAATTCGATACAACCCCGACCATCCGGTCATCTCGAGGCGCTCTGTTCCGCTGCCCTCTCCGCGCAAGAACACCGCCTTTTCCTTGGTGACCGCCATACCCAATGCATAATATACCCACGGTTGTGTGCGCCTGAGGCCGCGTACATACCGTTGCATCTGTGCGATGCTGTCCGGAAGCTTCGTGTTCTTTGACTCGCCAACGAGGCGGGCAGCCGAGAAGTTGATATACCTTTGATCGACGGACTTGAAGTCATCTTGGAAAGCTTCTACCGACAACAAAAGAAAGTCGGGTCGCATGTCCTCTCCGTCAGGTTCGTACGACATTGGCACGGCGTGATCCTTGTCCTCTGGGGCAGCAAAGCGATGGCACAACTTGATGTTCGCCGCGAGATGAGGCTTTGCGATAGCGAGAGCACGATCGGTGATGTTATTCATAAAGGAAACGAGAGCGTCTTCTTTGAGGGTGCCCAAGGGGAACGTCGTCCAGCTGAACGAGTACTTCTTACACTCTTTCTCTGCCTGCTGCTTGCCTTTTCCCTTGCTTTTCGTACCCACAGGTGACAAACCTGGTCCCCCGTCACAGTTTTCCGCATCCGGGAGGCGACAGTCGTGTTTGTCCGCGTCTTCAAAAGCATGCTGGATGGCAATCTCCACATCGTCGGAATCTGGATATAGCGGGATTTCGCGATTCTCGCCACGGTTACGGGTGGCAGTCACTTCAAAAACTCCAACGACCTTGTCTTTAACCAATCTGTGTAGGACGTTTGCTGCCAACTCGGTTGAGACAATATGACCAAGAACATGGTCTGCAAGATCATGCATCAGGTACCGTGCATGTGCTAGCTCATACGCAATCGCCTCCTCTACTGGGGAGCGGTTGTTTGACTGGCAAGGGTGTCGATTCCCGGCCGATTTTTTCATGAGGGAAGGGTTGCTGATCGTGCGCTTAGACGCTGCTGCTTTGATATCTTCATTATATTTGCAATTTATCATGTTTCGCTAGACATACGGTAAGATGAGATAGATCAAGTACCAGAGGAATGAAACACACAATCTTCACAACTCGGGCATAGTTATTCGCACCTGGTTGAAGGTCTGTGGCAACACCTGCATTTGTCAATGTTGTAGTAGCCATGGGGCAAAGTTGGAGAACACAATGAGAATGGCGTGTGTTTGGATATGGGGTTGAAAGGTTCAGTCTTACCGTCAGAAAGCCAGGCCCTGTCTTCGTTTTATACTGCGATGCGCGCGTAGACTAGTTTCCTTGATGAGCGGACAATAAAGCCTTTGAGTATCCACTGTGGAGTTGGTGGACTCACATGAAACGGTGACATGCTCTGTCGCGAGTCACGTCGCGGCAGTCGAACAACCACACTTACCATGTTTGGAAATAATGTCCAATTTGTAGCCCACGCGTACGGTCGAGACCACAGTGTGACTCGGACATACCACCTACACGCCTTCTTTATTTTACCAAGGGTTACTGATTGTGTGCTGCGACTATCCAGTAAGAATTCACACATTGGCAGGTGGATGATCCGTCGTCCATTTCCAGTACTCGGAAGGTTTAACGTCAAGCTTTGCTGACCTCAGTCACCTCACAGACTCATAGTACCGAAACCCGGGCCCTTTCCCATACGAGCACCCTGAATCTCTTGTGGGATGATGTCAGTTGACCACCATTATTACTTATTGGAAGATTGATAGTCTTTCAAGCGAACTTTAGCCGAGCATGATTTTTTCCTATCCACCACGATTCAGCAAACGTTCGTCGTGGACCAAATACACAACGAATCGTCCATCCAGGTGTGTCATTATGCTGAGTGCTAGGTCTTCCGTTCTGGCTACACGCTTACCAGGTCAATCGGTAATCGGTGTTGTCCCCTGAGCCAGAATGCCAGACAGCGAGGGCTCGTACGTGTTATCGCGTTATTTAGAACACATACCGATGGCCGACACAACGAGAGAAAATAATACAAGGAATGAGGGTATGTGATGTCTCTATCGTACGAAATTGATGAAAGCACGATTTGGACTCAAGTCTGGCAATGGCGCCAGGATACAAATCGAGCAAGAGGCATCTAAGAGAGACATGATCACCACGCACGAACGATTGCATAAGAAACGGGTTTGCATACCGGATAGGCTCAAATCCCGAAATGAGCAAACACGATCCGCCTCTCCAACGACACTTCTTTGGCTGACTCTATCACTGCCATGTTTAAGGCTTCAGCCGCGTATTCGAAATCAATGACGGGACGCCTGAACATCTTTCTATAAAACCGAATGATAACCTGGTGCGCGACCGCATCGTCTACTCTCCACAGCACCCCAACCACCCCACTGAATCCTGTAAACTGCATTCCAGCCGCAAGATGCAGCGTCTCGCCCGTAGTCGACCTATCTCTCATTGCCGAATGAACCGAAGAAAAGAACGCAAACTCGGAGTTCATGTAGCGTTCCTGGATGAGGCGCATCAGCGTAAGCTTTCCATCCTTCATTGCGAACCATGACTCGAATGGATTCTCCGTGTGCTGTGCGCCGTGGCAGGCGAGGTGGATCCAGCGATGGTCTCGAAATGCCTGGACGGCACCTTCGATGGTAGCCTTGTCACCGAAGACAATGTCAAATTTGACGTCTGCGGACGCGCTCGCTTCGTTGCGAATCTTGTCGATCTCAGGCTCGACCGCTGGGAGCTCGGTGAGCCTCATACCTGCGCTGGGCCGTGCCTGACCAACGGCCGCGAAGGAAATTGCATTTCCAACTCCAGAGGTGCCGCGGGCCTTCCTCTGGGACCGGACACGTTCACGCGCACGAACAAGAGCACGGAGAGAGGGGGCATACGAAGAGACGTAGAGGTCCATCAGATTCTTCTGAGCTTTTCGGTGCGGACCTGCAGCGTGGAATGGCATGATGGTGAATTTCGACGTTGGACACCACCAGATGCGCGAGCCTAAAGGCAGCTGGATTTCGTTCTGGAGAATTTTGGCGACTGGTTCAACCACCAATGCCCATAAGTCCCGCAGCATTTCCTTGACGTAGGCGTCTCTTTGATCGCCATATGCATATAGGTCGTCAGTGAGTCCCGATAATTCTGAGCGTAGCAGGATGACATCGTCGAGCGAGCAGGGAAGGGGAACGTGAATAGGTGAGCCAGAGCCAAGAATAATGACAGCGTCGCAGCCGTGTTCACTTGCATTCGCGATGATTACAGGTCCACCTTCGGCTGCTTGTTGGAGGTCTTCGAAGCGAGGAGGCAAGAGGAATCGTGAGAATCCTTCGAGCCGCCGAATCTTGTCCACAATAGACTGCCATTCATGCAGGACCCGCCAGTACGGCTCCATCCCTCGCTCTTCACTCCCTTCGGCATGCTTTCGGAGGTCCGCGCTCAGTTGCACATATTTGTACCCAAGCTTCCGTCCTTCATCCCCTAGGTTCTGCAGTGCGGTCACAGGAATGTCACAACGGGCAAGTTGACTCCACAGAATTCCTCGACCTCGTTCGAGAAGCTCAATGGCCATCTGGAAATTACCCTTCCTTGTAGCACACGAGAATGCATCACTGGCTAGATCAGCCACCCTTGCTTGTATGATCTCGTGTCGAACATCCAAGTCAGAGTTGAGTGAGGTGAAGTGGTCGAGTGTGTTAAGCGATGTTTGGTAAGCCTCTAAGACTGAGGAGTGGTCATGCTTTTCAGCATTCTTAACCCAAGCTTGGGTCGCGTCCCACAAATCCAGTGAAACTGCCGGAGCACATCCCTCCAATTTCTTGTAGGCTGCGAAAGCCTCATCCAGCGAGGGAAGAGGCACTTGACTAAGAGTGGAGGGATTATACTTCTTGGAAGGCTTAAGTGGGAGAAGAATAATTGCAGCCAGTTCACTAGCAATGAAAGCAAAATTACTGTGCTGGGCTGGATAAGACTCCAGTGCATTCTCCAACAACTCGATGGCGTTGATCAGATCAGAAGGATCCCTCTTCTTTTTATAGCGGTCCTTCAATAATGATACAAGATTCCGGAGAGCCAGCCCATAGCTTTTACGATCTGGAGAACAAAGGACAAGTTTCTTTTGTTCCAGATCAATGGCGTTGTCTAGGTCAGCAAGATTACCCTGCTTGCGATAACGTGCACTCAGGGATATTGCAAGGTTTCCTAGGGCTTCAGCATGATGCGGATGACCAAATGGGCAAACGAAAAGCCTCTCCTCCTCCATTTGAATAGCCCCATTTAGGTCTGTCATGTCAGCTAGAATATAATACCTCTTCTTCCAAGCCGATGCGAGTCTTCCGAGAGCTTTTTCGTAATCTGGATTATCCGCTGCATCTGAAGTAGTTCGTTTCGCCAATTGCAAAGCTGCCTCGTTTGCAGAAACATATTTATCGAGGTCCGCGAGATCCCCAGTGTGATCGAAGCGCTTTACGAGGGAATCACAGAAGCTAGCGAGTAGCCTGATCCGATCGATGTTGGTCTGCAGCACCAATTGCGAAGCTACCTCATTTACAGAGATGGACTTTACGAGATCTGCAAAATCTCCAGTGTGATTGAAGCGATTTGTGAGGGAATCGCAGAAGCTGGCGAGTAGCCTGGCCCGGTTGACATTGGTTTGTGACACCAATTGCCGGTGTGAAGCTGCCTCACTTGTAGAAACCCAATATTCAACGTCCATAAGATCACAGGTGCAATCGAAACGTTTCGTAAAAGAATTGCAGAGACTGGCAAGTAGCCTGACCCAGTAGCCATTGGTTTGTGTAGCCCACTGTAAAGCGGCCGCGCTTGCAGAGATGCACTTTTCAAGGTCTGCGAAGTGTCCAATGGAATCAAAACGTTTTGCAAGGGAATCGCAAAGGCAGGCGAGTAGCCTGGCTCGATGGACGTTAGTTTGTTCAACCCAGTGCAAAGTCATTTTGCTTGTAGAAATGCACTCTTCGAGGTCTGCGAGGTCCCTAGTGTGTTCAAAACGCTTGGAAAGACAATCACAGAGGCCAGAATTGATCCTAACGTGATAAGGGTGGCCAGCCGGCGCCAGTCCTATAGCCTCTTCATAGATCGCAATCGATATGTTGAGCTCGCTGAGACCCCCACATAGTTCGTACCGTCTGAATAATACAGCGCCGAGATTATACATCCTCTGTGGCCTATCGAAATAGTCCAATGGATGTGCTCGCGCAGCCAAATCCAGCTCTGAGATGAGTTTGTCGCAGGCGGTTGGGCTTGTGTCGTTTACGACCATGCAACGTGAACACGTTTGAAGGGCAAGAACTGCAGCTCGGTATTCATGGCTATCCCCAGAACAAGTATCCCGGATCCCTGCCACAAGCTTCTTGATTTCCCTTTCCACGGATTCTTCGCATCCCTGCTGATCGTAGCGATACACAAGGGCTTGCGCTAGGTAAACTAATGATGCGGGTCGGTCTGGGTGGCCAACTGGACACCAATCAAGTGCTTCCCGGTAGTACGAAATGGCCCTATCCAGACTAGTGTATGTGTTATTTATCTCGTAGTCGAGCATGCATGCCTTGGCCAGGTTGCGCATTACAGGGGAACGACATGGATGATCGGATGGGCAGAGCTCTCTAGCACATTCAAAATGGTGGATAGCAATATCAATGTTCTCTTGAGTTGGATCATTACGGTGGCGGAGGAACGCATGATGTCCGAGATCCGTCTGTTGCGCAATTTCATGAGGTACCAGGCCCAACTGACGAGATTTCATCAGAGGAACGACATTCTTGGCTATGCAAGTTGCTTACATCTGCATCATTTCCACAAGAAACGGTTTCCAGAGCTTGGAGAGCTCGGCGTTCCACCTTGGTGACGAGCGAACTACAAGACACATTTCCATCCTTCCTCGAAAATTGGATCACTGTCAAGAGTGAATATTCGGTGGTAAATCCAAATACAGTACTGACGAGGATCGCTTTTTTCCCATTCTTCGACACTTCTTTCGAAAGCGTAGAGAACCTCTCCCATCCCTATCATTGGAGACAGTTCAAAAGATGCGCAGACTGAGAGCCGGGCCATGCTGGATGTTTGTGAGGGCCTAGAGAACAGGAACATTAGCGAGCTAAGTCGTGAAATAAAATAAACACCGAAAGTTACAACACAATCAAATCATCCCATTCAATAATACCATTATTAGCTCGCACTGGCTTGTTTTTGGTTTTCCTTCGGGTACCATTGAACTCGACTACGACACAAATCCCGACGGGCATTCTTCCCAAACCAGTAGCAACATTCTCAGCCCGAATACCTGGATGATGACCCTCACTCATCTATAGCCCCATTGACATACAAGCACGTACGTGTAATGATGACCTGGGGTTCACGAGCGGAAGGTGTAGGGTCCCATGGTTTCCACATGTCACATGCAGGTTCATGGCGTATACCTGACCCATCTTTATCCGTTACTGACAATGAGCATGTTGTAAATTCAAACAGCGGAATAACGACTGTAAAAACCACACTTTTCAGTGGTGTGAATCTGTGGATGAAGAGAGCTCACCCTTGACGCCGCAGATACACAGCACCTGTAAAGAATCAGTTTAACGACACGGGTTCGCAATGCTGAATACTTGCTGATTTGAGGTTGAAAGGTTAGGGAGTAGTTTTCTAATAAATACCGCTCGAACCATTCCTTCTGCACAAGATCCTGTGACATTACCTCTCCCTACCACGCACGATCAACGAACAGCAAGACATCAACAAATATGAACACACCGTCTCGACCATAGCTATCCACTGACTGTCGTGGGTAACGGCGACCAAAGCGCTGGGGTCCTGGCCGCAAGAAATTTAGTATGATTTCGCATTAAAACTCTTCGACTAACTTGCTTTAGCAAAAATCGATTGATAGCGTCAGAAGGATGAAAGGGCTAGTGATGTATTTAGTTTTCCAGGTGCGAAAAGGAGACAACGATGGCCAACCGGCGACAACGCTGGTATGTAATCGATGGTCTTGCCCCGATCCCCTTCACGAGGGTAGCGCGGGGAGTGTCGCTTGCGAAACAGCTTCTTGAGAAACCTTGCAAAAGAACACAAGTCTCTACCCGTAGGAATGGCAGGTACAGGTTCGACTGCAGGTTCCCGAGTCCACCACCCAAGTACGTCTTCTCTAACTGCAATCTTGAACCCGCTTATATAGACTGTTTGATTGGTATTTCCGCTACGGCCACCTCCCGGGCCGTCGCGACAATGGACGGGGAACGTATACTCCCAGCACCTCCGAGCGGTACCACCTTCAATGCTATCCTGTTTTGTCACCTTGATGCGTCGATCGTTCTTTTGTTCAATGCTGGTAGGGTCATGGTACGATGCGATGCACCACGAGCGTGCCTTGTGAAAACCAGTAATCAAGTAGAGCGAACAAGCGTCAATGCTCTCGCCATAGCGCCTTCTGGCAATCTCATACCAGTCAAATGCGCGTTCCATTGCAATCGTGCGAAATCGTTCCTTTGACAAGAGCTCGTGACATGTTGCGCCGTCCGGTAGGATAAGGATGGCACCACTCGCAGAGGTGGAAACGAACTCATAAGTGTCAGCGCTATATTCCGGGATGGGTAAAGTTGCTCATTGATAGAATTTTATACACGTACCTCGATGCGAACTGATTGAAAATACGCGTTATGCCAGGGGACATGATGACGGAACCAGCAGGGTCAGCGTTGGATCTGACATCGAGTTCCTGATCGATGTCGATTGCAATTGGATCAAACTTGAACGTAGCAAGAAACGGGAGGTGACGTTGATGAAGAGCATGTTGAGGAGGTTGAGAAATATTGAATAGGACATCGAACCTGCCAGTTGGACTGACAATTCCAACGTCACCGATTTGAAGACCATCTTGTTGATAAGAAAGCGGAAGGGTGATACTAGGTTCAGGGAACCAGAGGGGAAATCCACGACTGTTTGGTAGATTTTTCGCATATATATGTTGCGGCGAATCAGTCATGAGTGGGGCGAAGTCACTAGCGTCTGCCGCCAGTCAAAGTGGAAAGGAGGGGTTCCAAACTCCGATTGCGTATTGTCGGCGCTTGTTCAGAGGAAAAGTCGACGTTCTCGATCATGAATACCTCGAACCTGCTCAGCTGAACTTGAAGAACGGGCATTCTCCGAACTTGGGAGGGTCTGTTGAATTGTTTTCATCCTGAACTTGATCCGCTCACGTCGTCTAGAGTTCGAGTCAACGGTCGGCATGCGGTGATTGGCACAGATTAACAACGGTTGGCGACAGTGAACATACAACTCTCGAATCGTTGAAACATGACACGGAGTACGTTGGCCTACGCAATCCGCCATTCTCCTACTGATTCCAGGACTGATTTCGGCAAACCTACAGATGTGGTCTCAGCCTATCTAGCGCGGACACAAGTATAGTGAGAGCGAAGATTTTCTGAGACAAGGATAAAAGCTGTTGCTTGTGGTGTATGGCGATTCTTTGGGACATTTTTGGCCCTGTGAACGCATGGCAACCGGCCGTATGTTTTACTTGTTTAAGGGTACTGTTCGTGTCACGAGTGCAACTCACCGTCGTTCCGTTCCCTTTCCAAATTCAGGCTCATGTCAAGTTAACGAACAAAGTCTCACTCACTTCCAATTCATCTCCCTTGTCCGCCTTTCATCGGAATCCCTAAAGACACTGCGCTGCAAGCAGACCGAGATCACCGTGAACGTACGCAAGTGAGGCGACCCGCTCACGAGTTCAGTTCCGAGTCATCGTGTTCGCGATCAAAAAGCTGCCCACTGGCTGGATTGAACAACCGACCTCACCATTACGAGTGGCGCGCTCTACCACTGAGCTAAACGGGCATAGGGATGAGGCAATCCTGGGACGTCATCAGACCTATGCTGGTTACGAACCCATCATTTCGCTTGTTCGTGGTAAACGATGGCACAATGAATCTCCCGTGAGTAAATTTTGAGTCCGGTTCCGCTACAAGCTCATAAGTTTGTAGGTGAAGGTTTACGTCTTGAAAATTGGCTTCAACTCTCATAATGTGTTCAATGCTAGTAGGTAGGTACGCATCACGATCATTATCTTGTTCAAAGAGCAGACATTATGCTAGAAGGCTACAACAAAATCTATGGCAATTCCATGTTACCTGTCGATAAACAAAGCATCATTAAGTCATTTTTCACACAGGAAAGCTACAAAACGCACCTTGTTTGAATGGGCAATTCGAAAATTTGTCTTCTAGATGGGAATACTTGTCCAGCCACTTATCTAGTGTCTCGGTAAATGCAGCATGTGTGACCTCCGTTCGTGATCCCTTCAAGTCGTTGGTCCTGGGAACCGTGGACCTGAAAAATATCCAAAAAGAAGCTCTAATCAAGCGCCTAATCGGGCTATGCAAATCCTCTGGCCAGTTATTCTTCAGACAGTCTACGAATTCCGGACTTTGAACGACTCTTTTAAGTTTCCTGTTGCGTGTCGTGATGGTGTGGTATTTCCACGCGGCTATCATTTTTTCGTCTGGACTATTAATCCAGTCAGCAAATATTTCTGGCCAGACCCTCAAATGGGGCAGTTTCTTCGACTCGATCGGCTGAGCAAACCCGTTCTTGTCCGCATCACGCAGCTCCTCGACGGAGAGCGGCCCCGCATAGGAGAAAAAGAATAGAAACAGTACATAGAGGAAGGACTCGATGTCGTCAAACTGTGTGTGCTTGCCGCCCCAAAGGACATTATAAGACATGTAAGGAACCGTACCCTGTTGTATTGGTCAAATCGACATCAGACAATATTTGGAAAGCGCATACGTTTCGTTCTGGTTGGGCAGGTTTCTTGTCTTCTTTTGGTGGGGTAGATCTGAGCAAAGAATGTGAATCATCATCCGAGTCGGAGTCGGTATCTGACACATCCGGAAAAGGCTCTTCACGCTCCTGGAGGATGGCCCGGTCAAAGTCGATCAGATATCCTCGTTGGTCCCCAGGGCGGCGTCCTAGAACGATATTGTTTTCGCTGATATCACGGTGCAAGACACCAATTTCGGTAAGATATGCATGCCCTTCCATGTCATATCAACGTCACAATGCAATGAAGGTGCAGCGAAAGCACCGTACCTAATAGTGCACCACGTAATCCTCGTACAAAATCGTGCACGCCCCAGAAATATTTCACTGGGCGCTTGAGCTCAGACATGGAAATGGCCAACACACCGGATTCGGGGCCCATTTTCTCAATCGGGTCGTCGTGGAAGCCCCGGATCACATCAAGTGTGGTGCATGTCTTGCCATTCAATTCCGGCTTGAACATTCTAAATACGAGTGGGTCAGTACACCATTTCGCGGATCGGGTGAGACAGCATACTCGATCGGGACAATCACGTTAGGGTGAGGATACTTTCTCAGCTTTTCCGTGACTGTATTCTCGCCTGCCGCTTGTTCAAGACCTTGCCATGCTGTCTTCAATGCCAGTACCTTCTTTTCATCACAGAGATCCACGGCACAAAAGACTGTCGTCCCCTGTCCAATAACAGCGCTGTACGTGAACATGATCCCAGTACATTGGTAGCCGTGCACGCTTATCGGATAGAAGATGAGACGTTCTGTTTTGATCGTGCCCTTGTCGATCTTGCGTTTCTTCTTTGGCACCCCCGGATTAGCGTCATCTGTTGTGGAGCGAGTTCTCTTCAAAGAAGGCTGTAAAAGGACAGATCGAACGTCAAGTGCACCACCAGAGCCCAGACAAGTCATAGACACCGATTGAGAACTCTCTATCTGCAGACGATCTGAGATCGAGTTTGCCTCATCCTTTGTTGTGCGCGATGACGTTTCTACCCTCGACTGGACTGAATGGGGTGCGACATTTTCTGCCATACAAATTTGTTCTTCCAGTTCCGCATCCTGATGTCGACTTGATTCACCCTGGTCCGCCAATACAAGACCAAGCAAAATCCGTATGAACTCGATGCAACCACGACCATCTGAAAGGATCAACTTGAGATCTTCTGATCCTTTATCCTGCCTAGTCGAGAACACGGCCTGGCCCTCGGTAATTGCCATTCGAAGTGTATAATGCATCCATGGTCGCGGGCATTTTAGGCCACACATGTAGCGTTGCATCTGTCCCTTGTTTTCTTTGAGGTCCTTGTTGTCCGACCCATCAACGAGGTGTTTAGCTAAGTTGACATAGTTTATATCAACGGTCTTTAAGCTATCTGTGAGCGCTTCTACGAGCAACAAGAGGAAGTCAGGCTTTACATTTTCGCCATCCGATCCACATGACAGCGTCACAATATTGTCCTTGTCCTCTACCACAACGAAATGGCGACGAAACTTGATATTCTCTGTGGCCAGACGGGGCTTCACAATAGCGAAAACACGGTCGGTAATGTCATCCATGAACTTAATGAACTCGTCTCCTTTCAGAGGCTCCACGGGGAACGTCGTCCACTTGAATGTGCATGTCGCCACCTTCTGCTTCCATTCTTCATCATTACCACCCAGCGCTTTTGAAAGGATGGAGCTATGCCGATGTGTGCTCTCGAAGGCCA
Organism: Pulveroboletus aff. annulatus; assembly: GCA_038094595.1. NCBI lineage: Eukaryota > Fungi > Basidiomycota > Agaricomycetes > Boletales > Boletaceae > Pulveroboletus > Pulveroboletus aff. annulatus. The sequence goes on from JBBPTX010000177.1 coordinate 33,260, forward strand.
GTTGTATGGCTCTCTGGACGTCGTCGCTATTTGGACTCGATGAGACTTTGAGATCGCGATCACCGCTGCAAGAGTTGGCCCCTTCGAATACATGAACGACACCGTCATCGATGAACTTGCGGAGAATATCCTTCACCAACTCGGTTGACACGATGTCGCCAAAAACACGGTCGGCACGCTCATGCACCAGATACCGTGCCTTTGCCATCTCGTGTGCGTTTGCCCCGTCTGCAGGCGTGTGTGTATGCGTCATCCCAGCGTGTTGCCGAGGGGGGTTTCTTGTCGTGCGGATGGCTACCACCGCATCACTATCCTGACGTTTACTATCGCTCGTTGGCATGCTTCGCTGGACGTACAACAATATGAGATGCATCCGAGTCAAGTATCACAATAAACGTACAATCCTCAAGAATTTCGGGTATATTTTTGCCACGGCCTCTGGGTTGGTGGGTGTTGTCTGCGTTATAGCCAACGTGGAGTTCGGACTCAGTGTGGGAGAAAAGGATGACGGTGTTGATGGTCAAAAATAGGTCTACCATCAAATTTAAGAAGCAAAGCCAGCACTGCCCGCACGTCATACCTTGATAGGTGGACAAAGGAGGTCACTGCTGCGGTTGTTATGATGACACGCGCCAGTGGCGACGCGTCTGAGTCCAACTTCAAGAAGTCAATCTCCGGCTCTTCTGAACAATCTCATTGAAACTTATTGACACAACTTCATCGATGCGGAACTCACGCATATCAAGGAGCTTGGATGCACCATCCACCAACCGCGGGCATCTAGTATTCAGATGTTGCCAGTGAGTCGCGACCTGAACTTGAAAGGTCGCTGGCCGGAAACTGCCGAGACCCACCAAACCTAAACTTGCCAGAGGGTCATGACTCATGAGGGGAACAATGCAAATTATGTGGATAACGATGAATGAGCATGCCATCACTGCTATACTTCTATAATGCTATCCTACCATGCAAGGCAGTCCTAGATTCAACACACCGTAATCATTACCGCTTCGCCTGCCCCTCCCCGCCGCCCGCAGCGGTCTTGGCTGAATCCTCCGCGTTCTGCGCCTTCTTGCCCATGTTATCGAGGAGGCCCAGTAATGACCCAGACATCTCTTTGGCCATCGCTTGTCTCTCCTCTTCCAACACCTTGTCAAACTCGGACTTGTGGGACGCAATATATGCTTGCTCTTCCTTGTATTGGCGTTGTGCTTCGGCGCGTTTTTGCTCAAGGTATGTTGGCGGGATGGGCGAGTGGGAAGGCTGTGGGGATTGAGTACGATCAGTGCAACATACATATAAGCAAAGTCGAGACTCATACCTCGGTACTTACGCCGAACAAGGAGCTCATGGTGAATCCCCCGGTGGACAGACCTTTGGACTTGTTCTTCCATTCCGCGATATGATGTTCACGCGCGTCAGTTTCCTTCTTTGCATACTCAAGGGGAATGTCTTTCCCATGGTAAGCTTGAAGGATCGGGCGGACGTCCTGTGGTTTGTATATGCCAATCGCTATGTAGGCATACATGAGAATACTACCGTCGATGACAAGAAAGTACATACATTCAAGGAAGGGGATCATCGCGACAAGACCCTTGTCTCCAGGAGCGCCTGTCCATTTGGGAAGTACGATCGAGTTTTCGGGGTGTGTCGAGGTATGTTCTTCATGAGTATCGAGCATGATCACTTTCGAAAGGTCACGGTTGAGGTACGACAGATCCTTGTGTCAATAAAACAAGGTTTAAATTTGAACGGTGCAAAGCGCGATCCAGCTCACTTTTACAATCTTGCCATCCACAGAGCGCGTCGCTTCACGGAAAAGCTTGTAAGTGACAAAAAAATTATAGGGATCGAGCTTTTCAATTATGGGAATAGCAGTCTAAGATCAGATACACGGTTAACAATGGACGAGCCGTGACCAGGCGCGTATACGCACGTAGTGGTTTTGACTGGTAAATATGACAATTTCATAAAACTGGGATAGATATGCAAGGAAGTAGTCAACACCAGGACGTTTGGCTGTCCGCCAACCTTTTTGCCGCTTTGGAAGGTATTACATTGAAGTTCAACGGATCAAACTGTTCAGAACTTACATCCCAAGTTGACGTTACTAGTAAATCGTCTAAAGACACTAGGAGCGTGTAAGGTTTTTGGTGAGGAGCCGGAAGCGGCGGGGGCAACAATTCTGTCCAAGCAGGCTTATTGAAGTACTGGGGAGTAACGTCAGCACAGATTAGCAAACACCATCCAGATACACACGTCGAACGTGTCGGCAAATCGTTCTTTGGTCCGGGCCCACCTTCCCGAAGGCGCATCCTCGATCTTCTATCAAAAGCAGACGTGAACACCTCAAATCACAACAGAAAAAAATCAACGCGTACGGTTTTCTTGTTCGCAAGTTCATCTGCCTCCCAATTCCGGCCGAGATAAAGCACTTGCGCACCAACGGCTACTATCAAGATACCGAGCGAAACCCTTCCCAAAAACTTGCGTCGTCGTTCTATGGAGGAGAGCGAGTCCTTTGATGACTTTGCACCTGTACGTCCCGTCCTTTCCGTATGTTCGGAGCGTTCGGCGGGGTCAAAGTCGAGGCTCGGGAGTGCTGACGTTCCCAGTGAGGGCGGTGGTGGCTGCTCCGGCGAGGATGAATTTGGTGGTACTCGGGATGCAAGAAAGCGACCCGACCGCGGTGCAAATACGCGTCTTTGAACGCCTCCCCGCAGGACAATGGAGAACATTGCAGACACAAGACTTGAAACTTTTTTGGGAGCTTGTTTGTCGGTGTTCGTTTTACCCACGCTGGTCGGCCCGATCGCTCCTTTGAACTCGCTATTATGTGTTGCCCATCGAATAGCATGGCGAAGGACCGGCATCCATCAGGACTAATATTTGGATGGTGCTACATGGGGACGAATCCTAGTATCGTTCGGGTTCGAAAGGACTTGGCTGGCCTGGGATCGCGCCGCTTATCAATCGTCGAGAGGCCTCTCCGCCCCACTCGCCTTCGCCCAAACCTACGCTACAAGCATCGGATTAGGTCACCCTCGTTGATCGTTGCCTGCACATCGGATCTATCCCACTCCCTGTTACAGCTGGGCGTCCACCTACACGGGAGGGCAGCGGTCGGGGTAGCGGTTAAGATCCCCTAACGAGAGCTTTGCTGGCTCGAAACCGCACCCACTGCCCGCTCCTTTACCCATTCCTGTGCATACTGTACACGGTCCTGATTCTCGGAGAGGGGCGCCTGACGGGCGCAACATATGTACTAACAGCCCAGGCGGCCCCTCTCTTGCACACAGATTACACACCAGCCCGAGATAGCCTTCAGCTACCGGTCCCACCAAGTACGTCGTCTGTCCAGACCAATGTTCCAAATGTTGAGTCATTCACCCCCCGACTTGGAAGTTGGAATCAGGGTTTCGAGTTACGCCGTCGTGCAAGTACTACTGACCATGGATCATGATACAGCAATTCAAGTTGGACGAGAACTCGCGCTTACTATCTGGTGATCACTTGGGGTTCGGTAATTGATCACGATCCCACAAAGAATCCGACTCCGCCAAACCACACACGCATTGTAATACTCACTCATTCACTTCATACAAAACCTGGATGTTGTACGACTCATCACAACACGTTCAACGAGCTCGGAGACATCTTCAAATCACCGAACCTGACTTCACTTGAGTGATGCGGCGAATGCTCCCAGGCTTTACAACCTGCACTACGGTGTCGTCTCTGAGGTAAGATGCTCCTAATCCAGCTATGAGTGTCTCCAGAGGCTATGTCATACCTTCCCGCTATTGTCCGCGGCGGTGATACGAACGTGGGTAGCGCTTCTGGTTTTGTCACAAAGTAGATCGTGCTATTTTTTGTTTTACGTTGTCTGCACTGAGGACTTGATGGGTCTGCCATACATGGATCAGTCACGGACAATATAGATGCACGTGTGACGAGTGAGGGAATGCTGGACAACACGCGTGAGAGCGGGTTGACGCTTACCAGAGGTTACGCAATGGCTTCCTGGAGTTTTTCGGGGGACTTGAGGCCGGTCATCCTTTTACCTCCAAAGGGAGAAGTGGCACTGACTCACTGGGATGCTCCATCCATCCCACTGAAACTCCGTTCTATCCACTGAAGCTCCACTTGGCGCGGAAACACCGTTGAAGTTCCAAAGATCTACTACAGTAGGCATTAACCTTGAATGGTCCAATTTTCACCTAACTTGGCGGCATAAGGCCGGACTTGCACGGTCAGGTCCGAGTCCGGGTTTAATTTGATCGCTCGAACGGGATGGACACTGATGCGCGGTGCTAATAATCAAGGCGACCTTCGCCGGGTGTGAAATTTCTTGTGGTCTTGGCACATCATGATGGAAGTAGCTAGTATAAAGACGTAGAGTACTAAGACGTGCACAAAGTGCCAGTGCCTGTGGAGCTAAATCTGGCGCTGAGCGGTGATTTGGACCCTAGTAGTACTAGCATGTAATTACGTCGACTCCTGAGTCAGTCTTCCTCAGCGCCAATGCCGCACCATCAAGATGGTAGCGGGCATGGCTTGGCTATGAACATGGCCAAGGTGCCGTCAGCAACTGGCCGCCGCATCAACAAAACGAACAGTGATCATAGCATGTGGCGTATCGGACGCTCGTCAAATAGCACATGTACAAGTTTGATTACACTTTACTTGATATGACAAGTGAACTTCCACACCAAAAATGGAGCTGATGCCATTGATCTGGGTGGCATATCCACCACAATCCTCGGGTTTGAATTTTGAACTGCAGTTATAATATCAATTCCGCATAGAACTGTTCGCGGCTCAACTAAGCTGCTTTCACTATCAACGCGGTTATTTATCATCACGATGCGCAAGGATCGAACAAAATTTACCATTTATCCGTCTTGGCTGACTAAATGGAGGGGTGGGTTATTCAAATCAATAATAATAATATATCCAATCTATTACAGCTCCGTCATAAATACAACCAATGTCTTCCAGCTGGAGGACTAGCTGGAGGACGAACGCCAAACCCTCAGGCTGATTCGGAAAGCTGAATGAGCCGGGTAGCATGGAATTTCAAGGCTATGGGAGAATTCATCGGATGAACTGGTCGGTGATCGGCTGTGGCGTGCTGCCCGAGAAAGTATAAATGTGTCCCCTTAGCTGCAGCTGTTTTCGTGTCGTCGCTATGTTTACAACCGATCGTCTTTTACTCCGTGGCTTTCAAGACAGCGACGTTGATGATATCTTCGCACTACATAACGATGCTCAGGTGCAACGTATGATCACCACCGAACCTGTTATACCCCGACCAACAAAATACAAGGAATACTTGAAAAAGGTGGCGGAACAATGCGCGCTGTACTTTATCTTCGTTTTGCGAGAGACCGGGGAATTCGTGGGGCACGGCTGCGTCGTGGTCCGAGAACAAAAGAACAGAGATGGACTCGTTGGCATTGCATTGCGCTCCAAGTTTTCCCGGGAAGGATATGGATTTGAAGCAGCCCGGTTCGCGGTTGGACATGCATTCAATGCATTGGGCCTCCACAGAGTGTCCGCGGAAATCTGTGAAGGGAACCGGGCCTCAATTTCACTCTGCAAGAAACTGTGAGTGGGATACAAGGCTGGCCAATATTTGGGTGGCTGACACTTATTGTTCAAACGTTCGACAGTGGCTTCAAGGAAGAAGGCAGGAAAAGAAGCTCCAATTGGGCTGAAGGTCACTGGGAAGATATAGTATGTCTGGGTATGCTTGACGACGAATGGTCGGCGGGGTGCACGAAGGCATGGTTCTTTGACGCAATCGTCTGTAATGCCCACGCTCACCGAACTCTGGACAGTTTGCCGCGCGGAGCCGAATGTGATGTGCGCGAATCGGCGGCACGATAAGGCACTAGTCTTGTACATGCATGTACTGTGAGTTCTGTGGGAAATGAAGAAGCTGTACGGCGGTGCTCTGCGCGGGTCCGAGTCAGTGGTTTGGATGAGATGCACTTGTCACCGATGTAACCGCGCGACAAACCTGAAAAATAATATTTGATCGATGTCATGGTGTGAAGGCGGGGGGAAATCACGGCTGCACGTGCGAGAGGAAGTGGTGTGTGGCAGTAATCAGGCTGGCGTAGGCAAAGCTTCCTACTGCTAAGAATATTTCATTTAAGTCGTTCTCACTGGCAATGGTTGTGCTGCAAGGAGCCGTTCCAACACGCACCGGCAAATTCGTACTGGCAACGCCGCGATCAGGGTGCTTTCTCGCAACTCAAGCTTCAAGTGCCACCCAAATTATCTGTGCCACAGCAGCCAGAAACGTCAACGCGTCAACACTGCCAAGCTACTACTTTGATCCTCCCGAACGACGGAACATTCTGGAGTGAGGTGGTCCAAAAATCCACTCTCTTCCACAGAACGATGGTGCAGGTTTTTGGGCCGAGTCTCGCTTGATACTGTCTTAGCCAAGATTGGGAGGCACTGGCGAACAAGGAAATTTGTTCTGACTAGTATTTGTGATTGTATCAGAACAGTTCGAAGATGTGAGAAATGGAACGTCTTTGGCCAGCGCTGCGAGCTGGCCGGCGAGCTGGAACAACCACCCACTGCCAACGTCGGAGTTTCAAGTTGGTTGCAGTGGTGAGTCACGGCGCACCACAGTTCTACCACCTGATAACTGTTGTGCTCATCGTTATGGTTATTCTTCAACCCTATGTTCAATGTTGAAACGCGCTGGACTCCAAAACTTGGGAGCCAAGACGAGATTCCGTAGTGTGAGATCCCTTATCGTTCATGCCATGCTGCTAATAATTCTCGTCTCTGTATTTTTGCCTTGTAGAGCAATTTCATGCAAATGACTTGCCTTCTATACCCGATTTTGATTTAATACTGTTGGCCAGATTTCCTTTCAATGAAAATGTGAAGCCTCGGCGACTTAACCACCCCTTCCAACGAAGCGGTCCAACGTCTCGAAAAATAGTTTGGCGGAAGGCTAAACTCCTCCATTTTTCGTCGCTCCTGAGTCCTGCCCCCGACGCCGCTTGGGAGTGAATCAAACTTGATTGTAAGAATTTACGTTCCATCCCTGCACGTTATGATAATGGGTGATCGTGTGGACAGTGGAGCTCACTCGATTGACCCGCAAACAATTGTAGACCGGCGGGAAAGTCAGCACAGCCGCAGTTCAATACCAACCTGCAACCTGGAGGTGGTGGTATATACTTATATGGCTCAGATCGATGGCTATCATCACATGCATTGTTTAGTAGGGAAACACGCTCCTCAGTGTTTGTACGCTCTTATGATCCTTGGCATATAGGATTTACTGAGGATGTGTCTCCGACAGGACTATTACGCTCCTTTCTACCCATCATTTAACAGCGCGCTGCGCCCTCATTTTGGTTCGTACACCGGCGCTACTGTAAATAATAGTTGAGATATACTACAGCCCACCGTGTCGATTTGGTTCGGCAAAAGCTCATGTGCACGGTTGATTTTACGATGATCAGCTCAGGCTGGATTCCTGGTTTAGTGATCCCGGTCCAACTTGGGCGCCGCCCATCAATGCTTGGAAGGCGAGCGAACTCTCGACTGGTCGGCTCAACATAGCGTGCATGTAACACCTTGTCAGGTTTGAAAATGCGACCGAATTACCGGAAATTCCATTTGGTACAAATTAACGATGTAGTTTTAGGGTCAGTGCTACCTTATCATGATGTCATCAAATCTCAGCGTTCAGCGCCATCTGATACGCCACCTCTTCTCATTGTTCTGCCGCTGGTCCACCTCCCAAAGATACATACGCCACTTTATGTACGCTTGAATTTTTCTTTCGCATCTCCGATTGTGACACTTGTTTTTTTACTTGTTTTTATGGCATCGAAGCCACGGGAATTAATTCATACCAGTACCAGATTTCGGTTTTGGTATCTAATACAAAGAAATAGCAGGAATTACCCAACATGTCACTACGTTTAGAACTGCGAGAGTGATCGCCACTCTCCTCCGCGGTGTATCCCTCTGACTTCCGAGTCATATAGTACCGAATTCACCTCAGACTGGCGGATTAAAATGTAATCAAACTTGCGCCACTCGGCAAGCTTCCAATACGCCACTTCTTTCCATATGATCCCCTTGTTCGCTTCGTTGATGCGGCGGCCCAGCACTTCACGTTTGGCCAAGTTCACAGCCAAGCCGTGCCTACCCTGACGCTCAGTCAGCCTGTAGATTTGATGCCGAGGAAGACCGAGTCGACGTAACTACACACTAGCACTAGGCCCGAATTACCGCTCGGCGCCCGATTTACCATGAGGAACCACTGATTGGCAGTAACGTAACGCGAAGTGAGAGTTCCCCAAGAAACCCTGCTAGTACTAGTGCCAGTGGTTGGCTAGCACAATCCCAAACAAGGCTTAGTACTAGTACCATACCCTATGAAGAATGTCCCAGCTTTTGAGCGTACCAATTTCGGCTGGCAAGATATGGTCTTGGCTATTCATGGAACTTAACATAGAAATTACGACGTTGCGGACGCCAAGTCTCTTTTCAGGCTCATTTATGCACTTTATGCACGCTTTACTTCACCACCTGATCATTAACGCTGCCGTTTCGAAGAGGCAGAACGTGCCATGCCATCCAACGCGCAATACGCTCCACTGCTCACTCAATATGATGAAGACGAGGAAACTACCTTGTTTGATGCCGATTCTGCCTCCCGTGTCAACAGGTCTGCATCCGCTGAGGGCATTTATAACTTTCAAGGACAACTAAAGGCGAAGAACTACCGACTTCGCTGCTGGGAATCAGGCGCCCGCGGTGTGCTCTTATTGCTGTCAGTCGTGTTCTTTACGCTCTGGATGGCTTCCGCCGGTGTTCCAAAGTGCACCTACGTCGATAAGTACTGTGAGCGACATCCTTAATCGCATTCAAGTTCTTGTACTTTAAAAATGTCTCATTCATAACATTGCAGACCCAGCAAACGTGGCTGTCGAGTACATTGAGCACGTAAAATATCAAGGCCTCCTTCACTTTACAAACGCTTGGAGAGGGGATGAACCTAGCCCTGACATCGATGCCGCTTGGCGTCGTATAACCACAGATGGCAAGTAAATCTTTTCTTCGACTGTCCTTCATGCTCGACTTACTGTCGTCTCCCAAGTGAAACCTGTCCGATTGACGGACGAGCAATTTCAGAAGATGGGGATGGAAGTTGCGCCGACGACCGTGAAATTTACTGCTGAAGAAGGTGGAGGATACCCTGCGTCGTTGGAAATTACCCACCACCTCCAATGCCTGGTACGTCTCCAAGCCGTGTCTGGAAAAGACGCAACAAACACTCTGAACCATGACACTATGATGATAGGACATGCTTCGCAAGGCTACATACAGAGAATACTATGAGTCTTTTGATCCTGCCTTTCAAATCGAAGAGACAGCTCTTATGAACCAACTTGGTAACGCCATTCTACCCCTTTTCCCCCTGTCTCGATGAGTTAAATAGCTCTTGTAGATACCTGTGTCGAGATCCTCCGCCAGGCCCTCATGTGTTATCCCGATATCAACATGCTCACGTTTTACTGGGTTCACAGTAGCGAGCTTCCGTTTCCAAATCTTAGTTCGATCCATCGATGCAAGAATTTTGAGAAGATCATGGATTGGGCCGCCGAAAATGCGATCAGTCTTCCTCGCGCCACGACCGTTGGTGCAGAGTACGCCCAGCATGGTTCAGCCCTCTGAATGGTGACAGAGATGAAGAATTGTCTATCAGTCGTTATTCCCGGTAGCAAGAAGGCGAGGGATTTTGTTGTCATTGTTGTGCGAATTTGTATCAGATGCAGTCTTGTTTACAATTTGGTGTTAAGAACTGAATGACAAACATGAGGATCATCATCACTGAGGTGGCGGCGGAGGATAGAGCGCATATAAAGTCACTTAGTACTGCCAAGTAAATGAAATTCAAGTGGATTGGCGGCAGGAACGATGGGAATAGACGTGTCGTATCAGATGCCGTCAACTACCGTGACCCTACATTTGATTACTTTGAGATTCAAAGGAGATCATAGTCATGTCGTCTGGCGGTTCGGTACTACATGGGTTCTCCCGGGAACTCAGTCACGTTCCCAAACCTGACAGCACGCTCTCGTGGGACATGCGCATCGTGCTGAGCCGTCCATCCCAGAATTCGCTCGTAGTCCAAGCACTGATGCGTAGCACTCAGGTTCGGACGGGGATCACCAACACCAGGAACCCAGTCATAGCTGATCATCGTAAGATCGACCGTGCACATGAGCTTTTGCCGAATCATGTCAACACAGTGGGCTGCAATATACCTTGGTTATTATCAATATCTATGGCAGGAATGTACGAACCAAGATGGGGGAGCGGCGGGTCGTTCTTGAATACAGGGTCAGAGGCATAATAGTCCCATCGGAGATACTTCCTAACCATATTCTATATGCCAAGAATCATTCAGAACGCGTGCAAACTGAGGATCGTGCTTCCTTACCAAACAGTGTATGTGATGATAGGAATCGAGCTGAGCCATATATCCACCACCATCCCCGGGTTGGTATTGAACTGCAGCTGTAACATCTATCCCGCCAGCCATCAAGAACTGTTCGTGTGTCAACCGAGTTAAATGTGCTGTACATGCATTCAAAATTCATGATGATTTGCAGAAATGGGATATATCTCACAATCCGGTCTGACTCGCACCCAAGCATCATCAATCGCAGAACTTGGGGAACCACGGAAATCGGAGGTGGAATTCAGCTTTCCGTCGAATTGTTTCTCGACATATCGAACGGCTTCATAGACAGGGGCTGATGTGGTGAGTGAGACTTTGCGTTTTATTCAGAGGAATCTAGCCCACAGTAGTAAACCAGAAGCGGGTCGAGAGGGCAGGTCGTTTTCAGAGAATTAATCCACAAGGAAAAGAATACGGATGCAAGAACGAGGAGCATGACATGGACGATCAAGGATTTCACACTGCGGAATGGCAGTGACTCTGATCCTGATATCTCGTCCTGATTTTTCATGTTCCCGACGCCATTTGGAGTCAAGCGTGTTGAAAACATACTGAACATGAGGTTAGAGGGGTAGATAGATTATTGGGGTTGAAAACTGGGAGCTTCTGAGCATAGCCGTTATTTAGCATTCGTATGGTGGAACTCCGAGTCACCAGCATGGGTCTCTGCGTGCGTGCTGTGCGAACGACTAAATTAAACCCGGGTCTGACCGTGAAAGTCCGGCCTGAACCTGAGGACTGCGTACATCGCCGTGTCAATGCCAGCCTCGTGTTCGCCACAGGTCGCGTCACAATGGTGTCCAATAATATTTTCCTACATCTCATGCGCCGGATCTTATTATTGTTCGCTTCGCCCATTTGTTTCCCTAAGAAAGTCAAGTTCATTTCACTACTCCACTTTATAAAAAAATTTCTAGCCAGTACCATCATTTCCGAAAGTTCTTCTAGACCCACAGACCAACAGACATGTGATTCCACCCATTAGTACTGGCATGATCTTGTTCGGTTCAAAATCAGTTTCGTCATGCGACAAAAATGCATACATTTATCAGTCATACTTGTTTGTGGCTGATCTGGTTTCGATTGTTGATGGTGGTGACTCCTGTTCTTATCGCATTGAAACGGCAAAGATGGTTTTGTGTCCGATCAGAACCCATGACGGCGCCGGGCTCCAATGCGCCCACTTCCCAAATGGTTGTGGGCATCGCGTTTCTGTGTGGAGATCAATGACCTTCCCAGTGTTATCTCACGACTATGACAAAACAAATGATCAAGAACTCCGGATCCAGTGATCGGCCGTGGATCAAGAAAGCTTTTGATCTCAGAAACCGAGGACACATGGTTGCCCCGAAACAGAGCCATAGCTCCTTCAAGTTGTGAGATCAGTAGCAGTTGTCGTTCTTCTTTCAACCTCCCTCAAGCTCGCACATCACATTGTCATGGTTGCGCAAGCTCATAGGCATGCTAAATATTACTGTATACAGCTAGTGTAAGAAACGAGTGTATATATAGTGGAGTAGTAATGTGACTCAACAACAAAAACAGTTTCCAGGAAGTGGGCGCGATCGGTATGACGGATCTTGCTCTTTTACATCACAAACCAACCATATCTGGGGAATTTGCCAAGTGGCAGATCGGACGCATGATAGTAGTATAGTGGGTTGGCATTGTTTGCTTCGCTGATCTGGGCCGAACTGCAAGGCATATTGCGGAGAATTTTGTTGTCGAATATTCTGTTTGATTCAGAGAATGCGGGAAAATCCGGATAAGCAACTGGAAGGTCACACCAACCACTGGACGCGTATAAAAGGTGATTGGTTGTGGTGGAAAGAGCCAGCTGACTGACATCCAGAAAAGCTACGCATACAGACCATGCAACTTATCTCTCTTGCCGTGCTCTTGCCACTTTTCATCGCTGACTTGGTGCAGGCGACTCCTGTACCAGCGACTGGAGCTGGGGAGGACAACCTCATCAAAGAGTATGAGATTGGACAGGGTGTGACCTTTCTCTACAAGTATCATTCCCCTGGTGGTCAGTACAATCTAAACGGGTCTCTGTGGAATCCCTATGCTAATATTATGAAAGGAAAACATGCAAAGTCTGAGCTCGGGAAGGATACCATTTTTGCCGATTATCCCGGTGGTCAGTATAATTCGAACGAGTCTCCGTGGAGTCCCTGAGCTAATGTTATGAAAGGAAAACGTGCAGAGTCTGAGTTCGGGAAGGATACCATTTTTGCCGATTATCCCGGTGGTCAGTATAATTCAAACGAGTCTCCGTGGAGTCCCTGTGCTAATATTATGAAAGGAAAACGTGCAAAGTCTAAGCTCGGGAAGGATACCATTTTTGCCGATTACCCCGGTGGTCAGTACAATCTAAGCGAGTCTCTGTGGAGTCCCTGTGCTAATACTATGAAAGGAAAACGCGCAGAGTCTGAGCTGGGGAAGGATACCATTTTTGCCGATTACCCTGGTGGTCAGTATAATCTAAACGAGTATTTGTAGAGTCCCTGTGCTAATATTGTGAAAGGAAAACGTGCGGAGTCTGAGCTTGGGAAGGATACCGTTTTTGCTGATTACCCCGGTGGTCAGTATAATCTAAACGAGTCTCTGTGGAGTCCCTGTGCTAATATTATGAAAGGAAAACGTGCAGAGTCTGAGCCCGGGAAGAATACCTTTTTTTCTGGTTACCCCGGTGGTCAGTATAATCTAAATAAGTCTTTGCGAAGTCCCTGTGCTGATATTATCGAAGAGAAACACGCCGAGTCTGAGACCGGGAAGGATACCTACTTTTCTGGTTACCCCGGTGGTCAGTATAATTTAAACGAGTCTTGGCGGTGTCCTTGTGCTGATATTATCAAAGAGAAACGCGCCGAGTCTGAGACCGGGAAGGATACCTACTTTTCTGGTTACCCCGGTGGTCAGTATAATTTAAACGAGTCTTGGCGGTGTCCTTGTGCTGATATTATCAAAGTGACACGTGCCGAGTCGGAGACATGGAAGGATACCGTTTTTTCCGGTTACCCTCCCCACGGTGGTCAGTATAATCTAAATGAATCTCGGTGAAGGTGCTTGTGCTGATATTATCAAAGTGAAACGCGCCGACTCTGAGACTGGGAAAGATACCGTTTTCTCCGGCTACCCCCCCCACGGTGGTCAGTATAATCTAAATAAGTCTTTGCGAAGTCCCTGTGCTGATATTATCAAAGTGAAGCGCGCCGACTCTGAGACCGGGAAGGATACCGTTTTCTCCGGTTACCCCCCCCACGGTGGTCAGTATAATCTAAACAAGTCTTGGTGAAGGTGCTTGTGCTGATATTATCAAAGTGAAACGTACCGAGTCGGAGACTGGAAAGGACACCTTTTTTTCTGGTTACCCTCCCCACGGTGGTCAGTATAATCTCAACGGGTATTGGCAGAGTCCTTGTGCTGATGTTACGAAACTGCAGCCTTCTGACACGGAGGTAGCCTCAACCAAATCGTAATGGTATGAATGCAACGCAAAGGGGTATCTGGGATGTGCTTTCCTGGGTTCCTCCATAGGGAACAATCTTTGTTTGAAGCTCGTCGATAGTGAAGTCCTTTGTACGATATGCTCCAGTTTGAATTCAGTCAGTCAATTTGTATGAGTGTCAAAGTGCACAAATATTCCGCAGCGCGCACCTTGGGAGTGAGCGCAGCACGCGCAGTTTTGGTAACACGATAGCACGCGCACTTTGGGGGTGAGCACAGCGCATGCTTCGCTTTGGCGGCAGCACTAGATGGAAGGGGGAGCGAAGTGGTCGATTGGTTGACCTATCTTGCCAAGCGACATATATTTAAACTCCGCTCGGCTGACTCGAATATGACCCTAAATTAGGGTCAGCTGGGGGTAACAAACATAGTAAAGTGTAGCATAGTGTAGACTACTTGTTATGGGCAAAATTTTCACACTGATGGCAACCCTGCACACAGCACCTGACAGCACTGCCATTGACAATGACTACACTACATGAATCAGATCCATGAGGATAGACAAGCAGGTGATGTTACAGCTATATATTTTTCACCTTTACTTTGCGCATAAGGACGCCTCCTTTATCTTATCAAGGGTAAACCCGACTGCAGACACTGTGCTAGACACAGGGGATCTAACGGGCCCTTCTAGATTAGTGGGCTTCACATTCAACTCTTCACACTTCGCCCCACTAATCACAAGCACGTATTTAATACCTCGTGATCATCACAGACCTCACATCAGTCACCCCATCACTGTGATGTGATCCCTTATCTTTAATTACCGTTGACATCTTCCATTCTAC